>CANUEY010257395.1:0-14899 GCA_948099555.1 Croton setiger
ATCAAATTTAAACAAGAGTTAATTAAATTTCAATAAAACTTCATTAATTATTCTTCTTGTTAATTTTTTTTTATTTTACAAACAATTTTTTTTTCTCCATTAAATTCCTTAAACTCAATCATTATTTATTAAGGGAACAAAGTTTTTATTCCTTACAAATCCATGTCTTACTCTTATACCCACACCAACTTTAGTATATTCACCCAAGCAAACCTTTCCATAAATTATCATTTCTACACTTTTCATGCAATGTTTAATACTATAATTTTTAATTTTGTTATCCTTCCATTAAAATTTATAATCAACAACCGAAATTATTTTCAAAATTCTAAGAATTTGTAACTAAAAAAATAAAATTTTCAAATAATCTTAATTTTTAAAAATATGATCTATTAAATTATTCAACAATAAAAACGTAACAACGAGTACCGACAAATAATTGTTTCATCGAAAACGTTAAAAAAATACTTTTATAAGAAGGTCTTATCGGAAAACATTATCAAAAAAGTTACAAACTTTTTTTTTTTTGTTTTAATGATGGAATGATATTGATTTATTTTGAGATATCTTATTAAACTGCTCTCAATGTTATACATGTGTTGAGAGAAGATTTATGAAAAAAATGATAAGAAGGCTTGAGTTTATTTACTTTATTTTCATACATTTTGGTCACAAAAGAATCCTATGACTATAATTTTTTTTTAGTAAGCTATGAATACAATTTAAATTCAAACAACTATACCTAAATAAAACAAAATAAATTTGTCAAGAAGTTTAAGAATCTTTGATGGTTGAGTTGTATTTGTATCTTTATCATCTAATATTCTCTGAATATAAAACATTATATGCAAGCTATACACCTCAATAATATCATCATTAGCATTTTGAAGTTGTCAAATGTAAGTTACAACTTCTTTTTCTGTAGGTGATAGGTAAATAAAACGTAAATCCATGTGGTGTAATAGATACAAAAGATTATTTATGACAAAAATTTTCAGTTTATTCTGACGTGTAAAATTGATTATTTCATTTTAAGTTTTCACGTGTGATGTTCTCTTTTAATATTGACTAATATTTTAAATTGACTAATATTTTAAATTATTTTATGTAGTATGTATTTAAATATAAATTATATGTTATATCAATTTTGGGTTTATTAAATAATAATAATAATAATATATTTATGTTATATGAATTCTGGAAGGTTTGATGAAGCAATATAATAGTAATTGCAGTAGGTGACATCATAAATTATCCTGCAATATCCCTTCTCGTCAACTTTAACTTTTACATTTCTCTTTAAATTTTTACTCATACTTAGATTTCTTAATTAATTAATTTATGAAGAATCAAAATTTTGTATGTAATGATCAAATGAGGTAGTTTGATCTATAATGATTAATAACTAATGCACATATATTGTTGCTCCTTACACATAAATTCAGAGTATTCATTTTTATTATTTTTTTTAATGAAAAAAATATATAATATAAATTTAGAGAAAATGCAAGTTTTGAGAGAAATTAAACTGAGTGCGCAACACAAAATGCTTAGTTGGATAGTTCAATTTTGAATGCTAATTAATTTGTCTTCTTTCTTCCTTAAAGCAATAACTGTTATTCTTTTCTGCTATAGTTGTTGTTCATCACATTTTCTTACTTCAATTAGCCAATTTTTTTTTTTTTTTTTTTAGTAAAAATTTGCTCAGCGTAATTACATAGTATTTCAATTTTAAATGGTTAAATTTTACCGCAAATTTAGGATCATAATAACCCAATATTCGAATTTCAATTTGTAATATTATAATATCCCAACTTATAAATTTGTAATAATTAAATACATTATGTGTTTTTAGTTTTTAGACAGTCATTTCTTTGCATGCACAATTTAAAACTCAATCTTTGGTCAACATAGAACTAATCTAATTTTCATTTTCGTAGTTTTTAAAATCAGAAACTATATAAAAATGTAGGATTGATAAAAACTAAATTTGTTTGTATTATAGTTTTTTTTAAGGAATTTCATTTTTATTTTCATTGCTTGGTAATATTACTATGTTAGTGGAATTCTTGAGAAAAAAAAAAAAAAAGAAATAAAAGAAATTGTATGCATTTAGTTTTAAACCAAAATTCGCAATTTTAAAATTATGAGTTTATTATGATTTGATTTTCTTTAGAATAAATATTAAAATTTGAGATACAAGATTAATCTGGAAGAAAATATGTTTGTATTAAACCAACAATTTGAAGAGAATTACAGAAGAAAGAAATTGAGAATGAAAAACAAAGACTAAAAATTACAATCAATTCATCCTACTTAAATTTATAAATGAAGAAATAAGGAGAGTGTATGTGAATACCAAGATAAATTGAGTAGAGGTAGATGGAAAGAAAAAAAAAAATAATATTTAGAGATGACTATTGTTGTTAAGGATTTATTAACTTACTAAATTTGTAATTGTTTGTGTGATTTGGGTACTTTATATAGACTTTTTGAAATAATACAATGCTAACATGGAAGACAGATAATGCAAAGTAAATGTCAAACAAGTATAATTGTCATGTTACGATTATCAAAAGTAACTCACTCTGTTTCTATATGCATATTTTTAAAAAAGGATAATTATTTTAGTTTTTTTAAACTCATTCGCTTTCTGAGACTTTGTTCTGACTAATTTGGACCGAATTTAGACCGCGCACTTAGTAGCAGTGGGTGAGTCTCCCAACAAGAATAAATACATACATTAGTTCTTAAATCTTAGACCTCTTTACACGAATCCAAACAGTTTATCATTTGAATCAACCCGCTAAATAAAGATAAAGCCAGATTATATTTGTGGATGTGATGAGTATTACTAATATTTGTTGATGAGAGTTTTTTCCATGGGTATGTTATGTTGCAATCTCTTATTGATGATTAAAATTATATAGTTTATTCTACTACGATCATTTTCAACCATTATACTAGAACTATGTGCAACTATTTTCAAACTTTGTCAAAAAATTGCATATATGAAAATTTAGGAATTCATTTAATTTCAAGATGTTATTTATTGTGAAAATATTATTGAGCCTTAATTTTTATGTTTAACATAAACATTATTTTTTAATAGATTGCTAAGTGATTGATTTGTTGAAAATCTTAATTTTTGAAAATATAAGTTCATATGTGATCTAAGCTAGAATATGCTGAATAAAAAGTATTAGCATAGAGCTAAGTCCAATGTCATCTTAAATGAAATTCGAAAATAAAGATTTTCATATCATGTGATCAATTAAGAGGTTTTAGTGCTAACCTTAGCACATATAATTCTTATAAGGTTTTGAAAATGAATTTGTTAAAACATTGTGAATTTTTGAAGATGATATTGGATCTCAAAATCTTTAAGGAAATGAAGAAATCGAATTTAAGCAAGAGTTAATTAAATTCCAATAAAACTTGCATTAATTATTATTCTTGTTAAATCTTTTTTCATCTTACAAACAATTTTTTTTCTCCATTAATTTCCTTAAACTCAATCATTATTTATTAAGGGAACGAAGTTTTTATTCCTTACAAATCAATGCCTTACTATTATACCTACACCAACTCTAGTATATTCACTCAAGCAAACCTTTCCATAAATTATCATTTCTACATTTTTCATGTATTGTTTTATACTAGAATTTTTAATTTTGTTATCCTTCCATTAAAATTTATAATCAACAACCGAAATTATTTTCAAAATTCTAAGAATTTGTAATTAAAAAAATGAAACTTTTCAAATAATCATAATTTTTAAAAATATGATCTATTAAATTCTCTAATAATAATGATGTTATAACGACTACCGACAAATAATTGTTTCATCGAAAACGTTACTAAAATACTTTTATACGAAGGTCTTATCGAAAATGTCGGAAAACATTATCAAGAAAGCTACAAACTTTTTTTGTTTTAATGATGGAATGATATTGATTTAATTTGAGATATCTTATTAAACTGCTCTCAATATTATAAACGCGTTGAGAGAAGATTTATGAAAAAATTGATAAGAAGGCTTGAGTTTATTTATTTTATTTACATACCTTAATAGGAGAGAAGATACATTTTGATCACAAAAGAATCCTATGACTACTAATTTTTTTTAGTAACCTATGAATACAATTTAAATTCAAACAACTATACCTAAATAAAACAAAATTAATTTGTCAAGAAGTTTAAGAATCTTTGATGGTTGAGTTGTATTTTGTATTTTTATCATCTAATACTCTCTGTATATAAAACATTATATGCAAGTTATACTCTTCAATAATATCATCATTAGCATTTTAAAGTTGTCAAATGTAAGTTACAACTTCTTTTTCTGTAGGTGATACGTAAATAAAACGTAAATCCATGTGTTGTAATGGGTACAAAAGATTATTTATGACAAAAATTTCCAGTCTGTTCTGACGTGTAAAATTAATTATTTATTTTATTTTAGTTTTCACGTGTAATGTTTTGTTTTAACATTTAACAATATTTTAAATTATTTTATGTAGTATTTATTTAAATATAAATTATATGTTATATCAATTTTGGGTTTATTAAATTATAATAATATATTTATGTTATATGAATTCTGGAAGGTTTGATGAAGCAATATAATTATAATTGTAATAGGTGACATCATAAATTGTCCTATAATACCTCTTCTCCTTAACTTTAACTTGGTTCGTCTCTTCTCCTCAACTTTAACTTGGTTCTTCTGTACATTTCTCTTTTAATTTTTACTCATACTTAAATTTCTTAATTAATTAATTTATGAAGAATTAAAATTTTGTATGTAATGATCAAATGAGGTAGTTTGATCTATAATGATTAATAACTAATGCACATATATTGTTACTCCTTACACATAAATTCAGATTATTCATTTTTATTATTTTTTTTAATGAAAAAAAAAATAATATGAATTTAGAGAAAATGCAAGTTTTGAGAGAAATGAACTGAGTGCGCAACACAAAATGCTTAGTTGGATGGTTGAATTTTGAATGCTAATTAATTTGTCTTCTTTCTTTCTTAAAGCAGTAACTGTCATTTTTCTCTGCTATAGATATTGTTCATCACATTTTCTTGCTTCAATTGGCAATTTTTTTTTTTTTTTGATTTTTAGTAAAGACTTGCTCAGCATAAATGTATAAATTTTGTGAGGGCAAAAATTACATAGCATTTCAATTTCAAATGGTCAAATTGTGAAGACAGAAATTACATAGCCTTTCAATTTCAAATGGTTAAATTTTACCGCAAATTTAGGATCATAATGTAACATCCTCTCATATACTTTACGTCATAAAACATGCCATTTTTTTATAACATTTTAATTTCTTTAATTAACCTAAGTCATTTTCAATCATTAACTTAACATACAACCAGAAGGAACAAACCAAACTCATACATAACATTTTACAAACCCATATTTACATATCATTGGTCCTGTTATCCAAAAATATATTAACATATCATGTTAATAATATACATATACCAAAACATATAATTATGCTATACAAAACATAGCATAAAGCAAAAACTATATGCAGCAGATATAGATGTCGTGGTGTGAGGGAGAGAGGCCTAGACTTCAGTTGTATCGACCTGAGCATAAACTAGTGAAGTCTCAGTACTTCACTCAAACATTAGAACTGAAAACACATTGTGCGATTTAGGTGAGTCGCATACTCAGCAAATACTAAATAAAACAATAACAGTCAACAAATAATGCAATTCATCAAAACATATCAAGACTGTTCAATATCAGGTCATTTATAGCATATATAAACAAAACCATATCATAAGATGTATAATTTAGTTGTGATTTATCGACCAAGTGTCGCTCCGAGAATTTCACGGCAAATCAGTAACCATAGCTGGTCATCAAACCTGTAAGACCCGAATATATCGTTGGTTAAAAGGGATTCGAGGATCAACCTTTATTATGCAGTATACACTAGATCATTCTGCATTGTATAGGACCCATAGGTCTTTGTATAACATATAGGACCAGTAGGCCTTTCCGTCAAATCATAGAGAAAACTGTAGGTTTGTCACGTGAAATTACAAACACTAGCTACAATAATCACAACGGCCATATATAAGTCATGTGGAAATGCGTTTATAAAACATACGTTTCATATCGTCATGCTTCATATAATCATGTGACCAGACTTTAATACCGGTTAAAACAGTATATATATCTCTATAATCAAATCAAATAACTCAACTGGTTTGATTTCGGTACTGACTCAGGAACCACAAACATCACAATTCACATATCATATATTTCCAATTGACCGGGCTTCAATACCGGTCCTAACAGTTAAACATAAGCATATAACAGCAGTTTCATACCTCATAAATGACCGAGCTCAGTACCGGTCCGAACAGCTCGATATAGCATACTTGAAAAATTCACAAAGTTCAAATTAAACACATAAGTAAGTGGGTTTAGCACTTACCTCACTGCTGTGAACTCGGGTGGCCCTCGGGTAGCTTATCCCGCGCCGCTCGAGAACTCGATGCTCCTATAATGCATAACATAGCAATGATGTTCAAATAACCAAATCAGAAATCCATATATGCTATGATGCATGATTTTATAATTAATCTCTGAGTTAATTGAGTTTAAAATTAATCTGTATATTTTTCTGAGAATTTAAACTCAATCCGTAAATTTTTCTTATTTAAAACCAATTTATAACATATTAAGAATAATTATCAAACTTAACTTTTCATATAGTAATTATAATTAATAATAATTATAATTATTAAAACCAAAACCATAACTAAATAAACCAAATAAATAATTTAAACCAAATTCATAATTAAATTCTTTAACAAAATATTTAAATCTCAATTTTCGACCTTAAAAAGATCTCAAAATAAATTTCTGATGTCAAAAACGGATTAGGACGTCGAAATTAGGTTGGTAGAGCCAAAACGTAATTTATAAAAGTTTCTGGGTCAAAAAATATAAACAAAATTAAATTTTAGGGGCTAAAATGTAATTTTACCAAAATTCAGGTGCTGGGTGCGCAAAATGCCCAAAACGCGGCCTGCCTTGCCGTTTATCCCACGCGCGCGTCTCGCAGGAGTCAAAACGCAGAATGGGCGTGCGTTTTAGTCTCCCCCCTGCCTGCCTCGCCTAGAAAACCTGATTCTCCAGCCAACTTCCCGACCACCGTACGTCCACCTCCGGTGGCTTTCCGGCCAACTACGACCATCTTTCTCTTCCTCTACACACCCTCTAGCTAACCATTAGAGCCAAATTTCAAGAAACCCTTTAGATCAAAAGATACAAGTCTCCAAAGTTGGCTCCTCAACACTGTTTACCCAAAACCCAGAATCTACCTATCTCTCAACCTAACTTCCAGCCACTTTTCCGGTCACCTCCGATGGTTTTCCGGAAAATTAAAATAACCAAACTCTAGAAAAACATACCCTCTATAAAACCATACAGCCAAAACTCACTCAAACTTCACCAATTGGAAGTTATAACCCTCCAAAGTTGCTATCTTAACACTTCCTTAAATACCTAAAATTAAATGCAGAATTTGTTTCTCTTTTCCCACGATTTCTAGCCATTTTCTAATCAATCTAACACTTCAATTCACTTTATATGAACCCTAAGAACATGTTAAACAGTTGGATGGAAAAATTTACCTATGTTTCCTTTTTTTTTTCTCTTCTTTTCTTCCTTTCTTTTCTTTTTCTTTCTCTTTTGTTTCTTCTTCACTTACCCAACGTTTCCTACCTATTTTCCTTCTGTTCCAGCTTTATTTTCTGCCTCTCCAGCTCATGTTACAAGTCCCAAACTAATCCAGTAGCTGCTTCCTTACTTTTCATACAAAAATCTTAAGCCTTTTTGCCTTAAACCTTAATTTAACCTTAAGTTTTCTTTCCTTCTTTCATTCATTCTTCCAAACTTGATTTCAATCCTTTAAACACAGCCAACACCTACTTAAAACTTATTTTTATTGTTAAAATAATACGTATAACACGTATCTGAATTTTCGTAAAAATCGGAATTCGAAAATTGATCGCGGTTCGCTCGGTGCCCTAAACCGAGTCCGTAACCTCGACAATTTTTGTGGAATCAAAACCGTATGACGTTGTCGCAAAATTAGGGTTCGAAAACTTTTTAAAACATGTTAATAAACATATATCAAAATATCAAAATCATTTGGTTCATATTTTACGCTATTTCGGCATTTTTCGGTTTAGCTCCGTTTGTGTCTTTCGACGGCAATCGAGCCTAAAAAAGAGCTTATAACTCTTATTCAAATCATATATTATCAAATCCAAATCATATATTCCATGTGTAACTTAATTATCAAATCAAATTATGATGCATTTTAATGAAAATGCACGAAATGCATGAAAATGACGTCGGAACGACTTAGGGTTTAGGTTTGGGGTGTCATAATAATAACCCAGTATCCGAATTTCAATTTGTAACATTATAATATCCCAAATTAAAAATTTTTAATAATTAAGTACATTATATGTTTTCAGTTTTTAGACAGTCATTTCTTTGCATGCACAATTTGAAACTCAATCTTTGGTCAACATAGAACTAATCTAATTTTCATTTTCGTAGTTTTTAAAATCTGAAATTGTAGAAAAATGTAGGGTTGATAAAAACTAATTTTTTTCATATTATAGTTTTTGTAAGGAATTTCATTTTTATTTTTATTACTTAGTAATATTACCATGTTAGTTGAATTCTTGAAAAAAAAAATGAAGAACTAAAAGAAATTGTATGCATTTAGTTTTAAACCGGAATCCGCAGTTCTAAAACTATGAGTTGGTTATGATTTGATTTTCTTTAGAATAAATATTAAAATTTAAGATTCAAGATTAATTTGGAAGAAAATATTGAAAGCATAAACAGAAAAACAGAAAGGGAATTAATCTTCATTCAATTTTAAATTATAAACAGAGTTTATTACAACAGAATTAGCTAGATAAGATCAATCACTTCATCTATTCACACCATGTAACAAGTTGTATAAATAGGAGTGTACAGAATGCAGAAATAATACAATTCAATTCAATTCTTTCTTAACCCATTCTGTTTCTAAAACCAGCATGGTATCAGAGCAGAAGGTTTCGGTCAAGAGACCTTAATCTGTTCTTAATTTGTTTCAGCTCATCATTTACCTTTAACCCACCCTATGGCAAATGAGGTAAGCTCATCTTCCACAGAATCTATGGCAGAGGCAGAATTTGTCCAAGTAAGCAAGCTGTTGGAACTTCTCCAGCAAATTAGCCTTCATAAACCTGAAACCAAAACCAACCAAAATGTTATTATCTCTAGAAAAACTGAACAACCAAAATTATACCAAATGGTCCAAGCTAATGTATCTGGAAATCAGTGCAGAGGCAGGCTTAGGCACATCACTGCCTCTCCGCCACTCATAGACCCAGAATTTTTGAAATGGCAACAGGTTGATTCAAGCGTCATCAGTTGGATAATGAAAACATCGACGGAGAACTAATGAACCATTGTCTTGACTACTCTACTGCTAGGGATCTCTGAAGAGGGATCGAAGCCATGTATGGTAGTAGGAGGACGGGCTTCAGATCTATGATCTAGCCACCAAAGCCAACGATCTCAAACAGGGATCAAATTCCATTGAATTATTCTACAGTAAGCTTCTGTCTATTTGGACAGAAATGGACAGAAGATAGCCCAACCCGATGAAGTGTCCAGAGACATAGATGTTTACAATAAAATGGTCCAATAGAACCGGCTGTATCAATTCTTGGCCGGAATTAACGATGGATTTGATAAAGATCGTAGAGATCTTATGAACAAAGAACCACTCCCTTCAGTGGATGCTGCTTACGCAGCCATCAGGAGGGAGATAAGCAGACATGAGATCATGAAGGGTGAGGGAGAACCCTTGTCTGGAATAGGGAGCGGTTTGGCGTCCAGAAGCCGGTCAGATCACCCGGCGGCTAGATCATCACTCTGGCCACTAGATGAGAAGTCAAATCTGAAGTGCACTCACTGCGGAGGCAAGAGACACACCCGCGAGGGGTGTTTTGAATTAATTGGATATCCTGATTGGTGGCAGATGAAGAAAAAGGGAACTAAAGGTGTCATCTCTGCCGTGGTGGGCAATTTGGAGATCGCCGTCACTAGGGGAGACGTCTAGCCTGTAAGTTTTGTATGGTGATCGAAGGGGACAGATCTATGGAGATATAGAGGCAAGCAGATGGAGAGTAGAGGAACTGTGGAAACCCTAGCAAAGGAATCGATAGAACTGGAAGGGGCGCTTGAAGTGAAGCAAGGCGTGAAACGTAGGGATGTGGAGTGTATCAGGCCGAAAGTAAAACGCAGCATCTTGATGCGTATAGGAGACTGAATGCGCTAGCTGAATGGAAAGGAGAAGAAAAGGAGGCCCAGCCTAGAGCCAGCCTTAGAGTTCTTGGAATGGACCCGCTTGTAGGTGAAACCCAGCCTTGGCCAATGCTTCAGTCTTCAGATTTGAAGTTAGGGCCATTATTTCTAGAATCCCACCAACTGTTTTCTAAAAAATTAATCAAAAATAAATCTTTTATGCCATAAAAAACTCAAAATGGAATTAGCACGAAAAAATGGAACGACTGAATTTTTGATTGTGGGGTGACTGACACAATGTTCTATGACATTAGTGATTTTCACACCCTTAAGAAATAGGAAAAATCCTAAATCCAGGCAGCTAATGGAAATTTAGTCCTTGTTGAAGGAGCTGGCAGTATTGATGTGTCACCCTCGCTTAAACTGCGAAACTCTCTTTATGTTCCCGCTTTATCACATAAACTGTTGTCCATTAGTCATCTTACCAAAGAACTAAATTGCACAGTTCTAATGTCCTCTGATTTTTGTGTTGTACAGGATACTCAGAGGGGGAGGATTATTAGGCGTGGTACTGAGAAAAATGGACTATACTATGTAGATGAGGTGAATCAACAAGGACTCACATTGCTTGCTCACGGAACAGTTGAACGACAAGCTTGGTTATGACACCGGCGGTGGGGTCATTCGTCAATAAAATATCTTAAGTGTTTATTTCCAAAACTTTTTAAGAATGCCTCTTTTTCATGTGATACCTGTATCATGGCTAAGAGTCATAGACAGCCTTTTCCTTTGAATAATACTAAAACTGACCTTCCATTTGCACTTATGCACACTGACATTTGGGGTCCAGCTCTTGTGAAAAATAAAAATGGACTTTCTTATTTCCTACTTTTTGTTGATGATTGTACCCGAATGACCTGGGTATACTTTCTTAAACATAAGTCTAAGGTGTTTGATACATTTGTTTCATTTTTTCAAATGGTTCAAACACAATTTCAGGCACATATTAAAGTTCTTCGGTCAAATAATGGGGTGAGTATATGAATTATAAATTTCAAACGTTTTCCCAAGAGAATGGGCTTATACATCAGACCTCCTACCCATACTCCCCTCAACGAAATTGGGTGTCCGAAAGACGGAATAAGATTCTCATTGAAATTACTCGGGCTCTTATGATTGAATCTAAACACTATTGGCCCAAGGCTGTAGCTACCGCTACATATCTTGTGAACCGGCTGCCTACCAAAACTCTAGGTCTAAAAACCATGATTGATGTTTTGTCTTGTCATGTAACCTTATCATCAGTTCTTACCTTACTCCACGTGTGTTTGGATGCACTGTTTATGTCCATATTCCAAAACATCATCGCACTAAACTTGATCCTTGTGCGGTTAAATGTGTGTTTGTTGGATGTGGGGTTCATAAAAAAGGATATAGGTGTTTTGATCCACTTACTGGAAAGTTCTATACGACAATGGACTATGATTTTTTAGAAACTGAATACTACTTTAACCACTTCAGTGAGTAGGGGGAGGATTCTAGGACTAAGGATGATCCACTGAATTGGTTGCCTAGTCCATTAGTCTTATCTGAAACTGATACAATAGAGCAAGTAGTTGGGTCCACCGGTTTTGCTTCTGATGACATAGAGCAAGTCCACCAGCAGTGTACTTCGCCAATGCCCAATATGTCCTCTTCGTCTGATAGTCCTGAGGTTAGTGGCTCTAAACTTCCCTTAGAAGTTTTTTCTACTCCTTCTACTCCTCCTACTTCCCCTACTATTGTGACTAATCATATGCTTCTTGAGGAACCTCAAATTGATAGGTATGTCCTACTTGTGACACCCCCGACCTAAGTCCTACGTCATTTTGACGTCATTACATGCATTTTGTGCATTTGTTATTAAAATGCATTATATTTTGATATGTTATATGATATTAAAATGAATTAAATGATTTTTAAGTAACAATATATGAATTAAAGATGTTAAAGAAAATATGTTTTAAGTTCGTTGTTGAAAGACATAAACGGAGCCAATTAGGCTTTTTGGTTCGCGCGACCGAGAAATGTCGGAAATGCGCAATATTTTAAAGTAAAAGATTTGGATATGTTTTGAATATGATGATATATGATTTGAATGAGAATTTCAAGCTGTGCTATAGGTTCGTTTGCCGTCGAAAGACACAAACGGAGCTAAGTAGGGTTTTCGGACCTGCGTGATCGGAAAATGCCGAAATTGCGTCAAATATGAGTCAAATGATTTTGATATTTTGATATATGATTATTAACATGTTTTAAAGAGTTTTGGAACCCTAATTGTGCGACGACGTCGTACGGTTTCGGTTCCGTGAAAATCGTCGAGGTTTCGGGTTGATATAGGGCACCGATCGAACCGCGGCAAATTTTCGGATTCCGATTTTTACGAAATTTCAGACACGTGTTATACTTATTATTTTAACACTAAAAAAAGTTTTAAATAGGTGTTGGCATGGATTATAGGCTGGAATTTGAGTTCGGAAGATTGTAAGAAAGTGAATTAAGGAAACCTAAAGACTAAGTTAAGTCTTAAAGCAAAATTAGATATTTTTGTGCAATAATTCCTAAGTAGCTGCCGGACTCTTTGGCTGGAAAGTTTGGCATGAGCTGGAGAGGTCATTTAGTGGCTGGAACAGCCAAGGAAGGGATGAAATCAAAATGGAAAGAGAAAAAGAAAAAGAAAGAGAGAAAAGGGAAAAGAAAGAAAGAAAATAAGAGAGAAAAGGGGAAAATCATGTTTAATCCTTCAATCCTACTGTTTTAACATGTTCTTGGGTTGCATATGAAGTGATTTGATGTGTTAGAAAGGTTAGAAAAGGGCTGGAATTCGTGGAAGAAAGAGAAACAAATTCTGGGTACTTAGGTCTTAGTTCTGGGCAGTTTTAAGGTTGCTATTTTGGAGGATTATATATTCCATTTGGTGATGCTTGTGTGAATTTGGGCTATATGGGATGATAGAGGGTATTCGTGTAAATTTTGGTCTTTTTAGTTTGCCGGAAAACCACCGGAGGTGGCCGGAAAAATTGCTGGAAGTTGGGTTGAGAGTTAGGTAAATTCTGGGTTCTGGGTAGGCAGTGTTGAGGAGCCAACTTTGAGGACTTGTATCTTTTGATCTAGAGGGTTTCTAGGAATTTGGCACTGATGGTTAGCTAGAGGGTGTGTAGAGAAAGAGAAAGGTGGTCTTAGTTGGCCGGAAAGCCACCGGAGGAGGACGTATGGTCGTCGGGAAGTAGGCCTGAGAGACTGGTTTTCTCGGCAGGAAGATAGGCGGGGCAGGCTGCTGGCACGCGGATCAAAACGACACCAAGGGCATTCGTTTTGATCCAGTCGTGCGTGTGGGCGCGAGACACGTAGAGGGGGCTACGGGCGGCCAAAACGACGCCGTTGGTATTTTTGCACTTTTGGTGTCTGAATTTGGGTAAACTCTGTTTTGAACCCCTGAACTTTAAATGTTTTTGCATTTTAGCCCAACAGCATGAATTTTTTATTGTTTTCAATTTAGTCCAGCAGATTCAAATTATAAAATTTGCAATTTGACCCCTGTAGTTCTAGAAATTTGCAAAATAGCCCTTCTGGGCAGATTTGGTAATTTTGGATAATTACATTTTGGTCCCTAAAGTTTTAGTAATTGCACTTTTGACCCAGAAACTTTTATAAATTATGTCTTAGCCCTTCCAACCTAATTTCGACGTCCTGAATCCGTTTTTGACGTCAGAAATTTATTTAGAGATTGTTTTGAGCCTGAAATTAGAGATTTGAATGTTTATTTAGAGATTTTGAATTGTGAATTTATTTTAAAGAGTTTATTTAAAGTTTATAAATGGTTTTAATATTATAATTATGTTTAATTATAATTATTATATGTTAAATAGAGATTGCCAATTATTTTTATATTGACATTAAATGATTTAAAACAGAGATTTTTAGAGATTGAGTTTTAAATTATAGAAAATTAATCGGTTTGAAATTAAAACTTAATTAAATTAGAGAATTAAATATTAAAGCATGCATCATAGCTTATATGGGTTCGTAAATTGAATTGTTGAACATGGTTGCTATATTATGCATTATAAGAGCGTCGAGTCCTCGAGCAGGGCGGGGTAAATTACCTGAGACCCAACCGAGCTCATAGCAGTAAGGTAAGTGTTAAACACTTACTTAGAAAATTGACATGTGATATTGCTATATATGCTATATATAAATTGTTTGGACCGGTATTGAAACCCGGTCATCTTTGATATATGAAAAAGAAATGTTATAGTTTATTTGAACTGTTGGACCGGTATTGAAGCCTAGTCATGTGATATGTTTTATTGAATGATTTGGACCGGTATTAAAGCCAGTCAACTGTGATATATGAAAAGTGAATTGTTATAGTTATATTGATTTGTTTGGACCGGTAATGAAGCCCGGTCAACCAGAGATATGTGTTATATGATTTCATTTGTTTGTGGTTCCTGAGTCGGTATTGAAATCCGACCAGTTGAGTTGTTTGAT
>CANUEY010257486.1:0-25833 GCA_948099555.1 Croton setiger
TTTTTTTTTTACTTTTTATTAAAAGAAAAAAAAGAAGTTTCGATTCTTGTTCATATTCTGCATTTTTGACAGCAGAATTTTTATCAAACTTCATCATTTTTTCTGCACTTTTGTTCCAACATTCCCTGCATATGTCTCTCACTAGCCATTATAAACTAGAAAACCTTCGCTTTTCAAGCTGTAAAAGGCTTCAATCTATGCCTGGTTTTGCATCAACTTTTTTTAAAAATCCATTTCAAAAAGAGGATTCAAAGCATTCATATTTGACTTTGGTGAATCGCATCCATTTGGCCGAAGTTGCACCACTACTACCAGATTGACAAATTACTTGCATTTTCTACTAAAGCATAACTCTCAGGTTTTTCTCCTTCAACACTTTTCCCCTTCAAAATAAATATTAAGAAACGAAGGTCGTGTTTTTTATTCTCGAAAAAGAATATGAATCCTACAGGGTTTAATTAATCCAAGCTCGAATATATCAATGTGTTTCGCTGGAAATGAAATACTCGACTGGTTCAACTATAGGGGCACTGGATCCTTTTTAGACGTGCAGCTGACTCCAAATTGGTTCTACAAAAAGTGGAGTGGATTTGCCATTTGTGTTGTTTTTGAAGCCAATGAGCTTTCATCTTCGGAAAGTGCTAGTCATTCTGTAATTTGTATGCACGGACTAAGTAAGATCAACAGGTATTTTTAGGTCGTTTTACTACAGAAATCTCAAGCCATGATACTGTAATGAATGTAAATAAAATTTGGTTCCATATTATACCGGACCCATTCCTTTAAATGATTAAAGATAATATAAAGATGTCAATTTTTCAAAAGGATTGACAATTAAATACTGTGGATTTCGGATAATACATGAGCATGAAGTTCTTGAATTAATGCAATGCAACCGACCTGCGTTGATCCCGGAGTAATAAGTTTATTACCGGATTATTATTTTTTTAAAAAAAAAAAATCTGCAAATACATGATAAATAATAATAATTATTATTATTAAATTTTTAATCGTATTCTATATTATAAAAATATAATAACGTAAATAATTACAATAATTATTTAAAACACTAATGTGGTTTTATAGTTCATTATGAAGACTTTTTTCTTAAACTTCTATTGCATAAAACGAAAACCATAATTCTCATTCTTGAGACTTAAAAAAATTCAAAAAAACTTAGTGTTGGCAAATAAAACGAAAACAAAGCACAGTAAATTCAAGCAGAAGCATGGTCCTCATGTGCAGGACCATCAGAAATTGAAGATAACGCAAACCGACTGGAATTGTCACCTAACTCCGAATTACGATTCCTCTTTTGCTGTTTCCCTTCCGTTGCAACCTCCAATCCTTGCTTCTCTCCCACAGGCACAAAATCAGATTTGGAAAGAGATGGGACTGAAGCTTATGCCATGGACTTTCCTGCCCGGAATGCGAAGAACCAAATCACCCAAACCCCTATCTACATCACGCCTTAGCACATCTCGGCAATTCAACCAGAAAACGCACTTCACCGTTGGGAAAGAAAAGAAACCGTCAAGAAGCACAGATCCCATTTTCTCGCAAAAGAAACACGGACCCCAGTCCTCTATAACAAAAGACAACAAACCTGTAGAAGACCTCCATTGGACCATCGCCTGCTATCTATGCCAGATACCAGCGCCGTCAAGGAGAAAAAGAAGAAAAAAAGGGTTACCGTCCATCAAACCACAAAAACACGTCTCAAGAGACGTACCCGGGGAAAGGGTAACCATCCGCAGAGAATTTTAACTGCTACAGACCTCCTAAACTATTTTTTTTTTTTTTCTAAACTGTTGCAGAGAATTTTAGCTGCTACTTCTAAAAAAAGAATAGTATAATTTTATTTCTCTATTTTCATTTATTTTATATTTTTATTCTTGAAATAAAATTTTTTAAACATTTTAAAAAAATTATACTATTTTTTTATTTTTTTTAAAACTAAAATTAATAAGTGACTTCTTATATGAATTTAAAAATATAAAAATATAACAGAAATAATGTTAAAATATCGTTAAATCAAATAATTAATTTTTTAGTTTTACAATATATTACTTTATTAAAAATTGATATTATATTTGTAATTAGAGAAAAAAATTTCTGATAAAAACATTTATTAATTTTTATCACTATTTTTAATAAAAAATATAGAATATATATTTTTCTAAAATACAATAATAAAAATTATAGAAAAAAATATAAATTGAATAAAAATACACATACAAAACTGAAAATTTTTCTATATTTAATTTGACAATTATTTTCATTGGATATTCTATTACGTAATAAATGGCTTAACAAAGCGCTTCTCGCCTTGGGAAGGGCACCTCCTACAATGGGTCATTGAAGGCAAAAATTCGACGGATCCACCTATACAGGACCTTGAACTTGGTTACATCTCTTTGATTATGCATTGGGGTAAATAGGATTTCGGTGCTAAAAAGTATCCCTCTTCAAAATAAAACAATACTTCTATATTAAAAAAAAAAAAGCGTAATAATAGGTGGGTCCGGACTTCTCTTTAAAAAAATATAGAAGTTTTAGGGAAATAGCTCATAATTTAAAAAAAAAATTAAGAGATTAGCACATATTTCTAAAAATTAATAAAATTGCATATTTTTTATAAATGCTATTTTCTGTGGTATGTATACTCTTATACACTTTAATATATATACCGAGTTAAATGCTATTTTCTGTGGTATATATAACTTACATATACTTTGTAAACAGTATATAAGTTTGATTATAGTTTTATTAGTTGAAGTTTTGTATTATATATACTAGTATATATTGTTCATATATACTTGTATATACCAACAAATGAAAAATATATATACTATGTATGAACAATGTATTATAATTTGTGAAATTCATTGCTATGATTTGTGGAGTATATATAATAGTATATATAGATTCATATATACTAGTTAATATGCTATTATATGGTATATATGTCAGTATATATAGTTCATATATATTGTACTGTCATATATACCAACAAATGAAGAGTATATATGACAATATATATAAATCATATATACTGTTACAAGTACTATATATGAACAATGTATGCCAATTTGTGAAGGTCATATGCTATGATTTGTGTGGAGTGTATATAATTGTATATATGATTCATATACTGAGTTATGTGTTTTTTTATGGTATATATACCGGTATATATAGTCTATATATACTGTCATATATACCAACAAACAGAATTTTGAAAATAACAAGCAGTTTTGAATCATTACTTAGTACAGCAACGCAAAAACCAACAACATCATTTACAAGTCATTAACGGCAACAATAAGGAGGAAATTATCCTTACAGAATCAAGCAATTAACCCTAAACTAAAATTCATATAGAAAATTCATTTTGCATCTTTAATCTTGCCAAAGCAGAATCAACAACAAATAACTTTGGGTGAAAACTTGAAACCTTTAAGTAGAAAATCTAGAAAAACCTCCTTGCAAAAATAATGGACGACAAGATCAATATAGATGATGTATGACAGAAAATATGAGGACAATATAGATGAATTTTTGTGAACAGGATCCAAATCTCAAAACAAACACTGAGGTTGATCAAATACTGAGATAAAGATAGAGAACGAAAGATCGAAAGAGAATGAAAAAAAAAACAGAGAATCGAAAAAAAATTGAAAAACGAAAGAACTTGAAAGAATAGGAAAACGAAGGTTAAATCAGAAGACAAAGGAGAAGAAGAAGAAGAAGAAGAAGAAGAAGAAGAAGAAGAAGAAGAAGAAGAAGAAGAAGAAGAAGAAGAAGAAGAAGAAGAAGAAGAAGAAGAAGAAGAAGAAGAATTGATGGCCGAAGGAAAAGAGAAAAAAAAAATTGATTAGTTAATTGGAAGGATATTATAGTCCAAACATTAATATATATGCTATTTGATTAATTTTTATAAACTTATACTATTTTACAAATCGTCAAAAATTATATAGATAACTTATACCTTATTTCTAAACTAGATGGCATAAAAATTTTAATTGTTTACTTTAAATTATTTAAAGAATTTAAACAGTTAATTTAAACTGTTTTTAATTATGTACATCAAGTTACATCAAATAATTTACAACAGATTAAATTTAATTTAAAAAAGCATTGAATTTATTTATATTTTTATTCAATTTTTTATAAAAAATATAAAAACATATTCAGAACCATTTCAATCCCGGCCTTGAAGATAAAAAATAAAAAAGATTAAAATTAAAAAATAAGCAGAGTTATATTTATTTGAGAATCATTTTTGATAAACAGTAGACATGTCGTGGTAGTGTATTGATTAGCAAAACGCAAAATTAGAAGAATTTGGGTGAAACTAACGAACTCTGCTATGGCTTCACCAACAGCACTGCAGAGATCACAGCTTTCTTCATCTCCTCTCCACCGCCTTTCTACCTTCAAAGCTCCTTCCTCTGCTCCCTCCACCACTTCCGCTTTAGACTCCTTCGCCAAAGATCCTATTCTTTCCCCCTTCCTCTCTCCCTCTTTCTCTTCCACTTCCTTCTCCTCTGCCGCCCTTTCTTCCGGTTCCCCCGCCTCCACCGCCGAACACCTCCACAACGCCATTCGCCTCCTTGAATCTCAACTCCGCACCGAAGTCCTCTCTCGCCATTCTGAACTCCTTAACCAATTATCATCTCTCAAACATGCAGAACTCGCTCTCTCCACCGTCCGATCCGCCGTTTCCTCCCTTCAGTCCTCCGTCCGCCGTGTTCGATCGGAGATTTCAGAGCCTCATAAATCTATACAATCCAAAACTCTTCAACTCTCCAATCTCCATTCTACCACTGAACTTTTGCAACACACGATACGTGCTCTGCGACTGTCCAAAAAGCTCCGCGATCTGATATCTGCGTCGGAGGAAAATGTTGAGAAGTTGGATTTGGCCAAGGCAGCGCAGCTTCATTGCGAGATCTTGAACATGTGCAGTGAATATGATTTGACGGGAATCGATTGCATAGACGAGGAGCTAATTTGGGTTAAAGAAATTGGGGAGAGATTGCGCAGTGAGGCAATGAAAGTTTTGGAGAGGGGAATGGAAGGATTGAATCAAGCTGAAGTTGGTACTGGATTGCAAGTGTTCTATAACTTGGGAGAACTAAAGGTTACTGTGGAGCAGCTTGTCAACAAGTACAAAGGAATTGGAGTGAAGAGCGTGAGTATGGCTTTGGATATGAAAGCCATTTCAATGGGAGGTAGTGGTGGAGGTTACGGACCTGGAGGAGTTAGAGGCAGTGGAACACCGCATATTGGAGGAGGGGTAAAAGCCAGAGAAGCGCTATGGCAGAGAATGGGAACTTGTATGGATCAATTGCATTCCCTCGTGGTTGCTGTTTGGCATTTGCAGAGGGTCTTGTCCAAAAAAAGGGATCCTTTTACGCATGTTTTGTTGCTTGACGAGGTTATTAAGGTGAGAGCCTTTTTTGTCTTGCATTCCGTTCCTTTAAATGAACCTAATGTTTGATTTCTGTGTAAATGTGTGGACAAACTGAATTTGCAACTCTAGAATTAAGAAACCAAGAGTGTATTCAACTAAGAGTGGTAAATTAGTTTGGGCTAATTGTGTTCTATAAAAGCCATTGTGAAACCATCTCTTTATTTAGAATTAGAAAACCTATAGATTTATATATTTCAATTCTAGATCGGAATTCCCCCTCTCCTTTTCTTTTAGCAATTTAGTAGTTTACCACAAGCTATGCTGGAAATGGACCCTTTGAAGCTTATATATTAGTAATTATTATAAAAAAGTTATAACCGAAGTAACGAGATCAGCTGGAACTGTATACATTCTAACTTGTATACAAAACATTGACATATCATCAACAACTTTATTCAAGTTTTGAATGTAACATATTTAGTTGTGCCCTATTATACCAAGTGTTAGTTTTCTTTGTGATTAATATGATCTTAGGCTGCTTGTGACATGCGAATGCTATCTTATTTTTATGTTATTTCACTTTCTCTTCCTGCTTTGTAACATTCGTTTCGACACAGGAGGGTGATCCCATGTTAACTGATCGAGTATGGGAGGCACTTGTGAAGACTTTTGCAACTCAAATAAAATCTGCTTTCACTGCATCAAGTTTTGTTAAGGAGATATTTACTTCAGGATATCCAAAGCTCTTCTCAATGATAGAGAATCTACTAGAAAGAATCTCCCGGGATACAGATGTCAAAGGGGTTTTACCAGCCATCAACATGGAGGGGAAAAATCAGATGGTTACTGCTATTGAAATTTTCCAGACAGCATTTTTGGCTCTGTGTTTAGGTCGTCTTTCAGATCTAGTAAATAGTGTCTTTCCAGTGTCCAGCCGGGGAAGTGTTCCCTCAAAAGAACAGATTTCTCGAATTATATCACGTATCCAGGAAGAAATTGAAGCTGTTCAGTTGGATGCACGTCTAACTCTTCTGGTGTTGCGCGAAATTGGCAAAGTTTTGCTTCTTCTTGCAGAACGAGCTGAATACCAGGTATTTCAACAGAAGAGTGTGTTTCACTTATCTTTGTGAATGCAACTGCATGTGCATGTGTTGTTGACTTATTGCTGGTTTGGTGGGAGTTTTCCGTATATATAGTATATAAACGTAATCCTACTCTGAGCATTACTGCAATCCATGCTTTGGTCTTTACCTTTCTTGTTCTTCAAAACTTTGGTGTTATCGGTGGATATTGGTTTCCTTCTGCTGTTCTAGCTGTTAAATGGTCAAGTATTTTGTTTCCCACAAATCTACCTTAATCCAAAGGATGTTCAACTTATGATACATAAAAATGATATACTTGAAAGATCAGTGTCAAGTAACTTGGGTCCTTGCTATGATGCACTGATAAAGATGTTAGTTTTCTAAAATTTTCTGCTGGTATTTAATTGCATGGATTTGTTTAAGTTGTCAATGTAGTAAAAAAGTCGGAGGTTATGGATAGAGTAAGTTATGCACTACTAGTAGTTGATTTTGTATGTATATATTTGATCATGGTTTAGCATTACTGTATATCTTAGTCTTCACAAGAAAGTCTTATAAAATACAACTTCTGAAACTTATAAATAGCTGCGAATTGATTTGTTTGTGGATTGTTGCACCCTTATCTGATCCTTGTTGACAATTTTCATGGTTGCCGCGCTGGCATCATCTCATTGGCAGATTTCTGCTGGTCATGAGGCTCGTCAAATTACGGGCCCTGCAACTCCAGCGCAAGTCAAAAACTTTGCTTTGTGTCAACATCTACAAGAAGTTCACACGCGCATATCATCTATGATTGGTGGATTGCCCACTATTGCTGCGGAAGTGCTATCTCCCGCACTTGGTGCAATATATGGTGTTGCTCGTGATTCTATTACACCCTTATTCAAAGCAATGGTTGACCGTCTTGAGTCTTGCATCTTGCAAATTCATGAGCAGAACTTTGGTGCTCTCGGCATGAATGCTGCAATGGATAACAATGCTTCACCTTACATGGAGGAGTTACAGAGATGCATTCATCACTTCCGTACCGAGTTCTTGTCTAGACTGCTACCTTCTTCAGCCAGTGCTACAACTGCAGGGACAGAAACTATATGCACCCAACTTGTAAGAAGTATGGCATCAAGGGTTTTGACATTCTTTATTAGACATGCTTCTCTTGTAAGACCCCTTTCAGAATCAGGGAAACTCAGGATGGCCAGAGACATGGCTGAGTTAGAGTTGGCTGTAGGCCAAAATTTGTACCCAGTAGAACAACTTGGTGCACCCTATCGTGCTCTGCGAGCATTTCGACCCCTTATTTTCTTGGAGATGTCTCAACTTGAAGCATCTCCTTATCTTCAAGATCTACCTCCAAGCGTAATATTTCACCACCTTTACACAAGAGGCCCTGATGAGTTGCAGTCCCCAATGCAAAGAAACAAACTTACACATGTACAGTATTCATTGTGGCTGGATTCTCAAGGGGAAGATCAGATTTGGAAGGGTATTAAAGCAACACTAGATGATTATGCTGCCAGGGTTCGATCAAGAGGAGACAAGGAATTTAGCCCTGTGTATCCTCTTATGCTTAAGTTAGGATCCTCTTTGACAGATAACAGTCCAGCCTCACAAAATCCTTAATCTCCCTGCCAATGTCAAGAATTTTGAACTGATGAAGGGTATATACCATATAGAAGAAACAGACATTCAAGTTTTGGTTTCAATTTTGTACTCATTTCTGTTTTCACCGGTGAATGTGAATTGTCACCCTTTACTTGTAGAGTTGATTTTTTGATTGATTATTGAAAGACCTGATGATTATTTTATTCTTACCTAACTAATTTCTCTCGCATTTGTGTTATGTTAGTTTACGATTAGTTTATCATTGAGTTATGGTTTTCAAATCCAAGACTTACAGATCTTAACGCTATACTCTTGCTTGCTCTTGCCTTGGATTGGGTATTGAAAATTGGTTCTCTTACAATATAATTGGTATCTAATATTATAGATTGTTTACACAAAATGATGGAAAAAAAAAAATAGGAGCTTTATTTAAAATCAAAGCTAGCAGTGAGTGGAACAATCTGTGAAGTATTTTTACATAAGTTATATATACCTTTCAATCAAACAACACTCTTGGGAGGAAGAAATACACATCATTCATGTCCAACACAATTTACTAAACACATATTCTCACTTTAATAATAAATTAGTGTAAAATCACATCAAACTCAGGTTCCTCCATTAATCTTATGTTGGGACATAAGACTTTTTGTCAACCATATTGCTGTCTCTCTAGATGAGACCATTTCTTCCCCAAATGGCTTTAACACACCTGCAAGTTCATCAATTTTGTCCTGTTTCAGCAGTCGCGCACATAACTCGAGCAAGGACTCCAAGGCATCAGCTCTTTGCTGTCCTGGAGTCGCCCATTTGCTCTTACTTTCTACGCCAGTCAATGCAGCAAGCTTATTGAGCAATGCAATGTCACTTGCTTTGGGCGGCAGATTCATCTGATAAGCTTCATCTTTCTCCGTTTGCATGTAGGGGTTACTCCTTTCGGGTTTTACACCAACTTCATCTTTACATGCAAGTAAATCATTACTTTCTGATGATAAGTACTCCATATGAGTGCTTTCTGTATACACATCCGGGCTTTCTGGTTTCTGTAAACAGCATTCTGACTCCTCATCAGGTTTATTTATAGATGTTGGTGAGATTTTGCCATCATAGGATGCATCTTTATCGGCACAATTTAGATTAGGCGTAGAGGGGTTCCTGACATCCCCATCTTTCACACTCACTTCCTCAATTTGAGTTTCTTCAACTAATTCTTGATTGCCAGAGGTTGGTTGATCCTCCTTTGTAATAACTTCCAAAGCAACCTCCTGCAATTGTTCAAAATGCTCAGACATTGCTTCCTCTTCATGCTGAGAATTTGATATGCTCTTCGGGATAAACTCCACTTCAGTGCCATCCTTCTGAGGTAGACTGCTAGAATCAGCTTGCTTATCTCCATTGCAAACGCTAGTTTCTGAATCAGTGGAACTGTCTTTCGGACCGGTTAGAGAATCTGAAACTTCCACAATATAACTAGTAGGATCAACTCTCTTGGTTTCAAGGTTATCTTCCACACTAGATGTTGAAGCTGGGACATCAATGTGAGGTTGACTGCTTTGTTGTGCAACACTATTTCTCTCAATTCGCCGATCATTTTCAGGCTGGTTTGACGGCCCAACCTCCCTACTCCTGTTGTCTTTGCTATTAGGAGATTTGCCAGACAATGATTTTCTTTTTGTTTTATCTTTTGAATTGTTGATAGGATATATTGGGAGAAATACAGATGATGCGTAACGACATCGAAGTAGATACGGTTGCAAATGAGGATGCCTTAACAGTTCTGCGGCCTAAAACATCAAATGATAAAGTACAAGACTCCATTATTGAACAATAAATTTTGTATGCATGAACCGTGGGGTTAGCAAACTCACCGTGGGTCTATGTTCGGGGTTCTTCCTTAACATGCTCTTAATAATTTGTTTCCTGTGACAGGGAACTCATAACTCATTACTCGTATATTTAGGCCATCAAAGTGAATCAGATTTCATGTACTCATGAAAAGAAAAATTTTTGCACAGCTTTAACAGATCAAGGGAGTATACAAATGACATGTTCCAAGGTGCCAAAATTTTCACACCCAGGAAAGCAGCGACTTACAGTGAGGAGGAATACACAATTGGGAGAGGAGAAATGGATGATCTATTTATTTTGTTGATGAGGCCAGCCATATCCTGTCCAAGTTATTTCATTTAATTGTGAGATTAAATTATTAATTCTTTATTAGAAGCAAAATGATTAACATGTAAAGTATCCAAGTAACCCATACTTACAGGAGCTCTAAACGCTGGTTGATGTGCGGCAATTTCAAACATAGAGCAGCCTGAAAGAGCGAGAAGAGGTTATCAATAGGCACAAAGGAAATGTGAGAAACTTATGAACAGATTTCAAAACTCTCACCAAGCGACCATATGTCAGATTTGTAGCCATAAGGTATGTCTGATAGTAGTTCCGGACACATGTAATTGGGAGTTCCAACAACCTAGGTAACATTGGAGGCATAGCATACAGAAGATGTGAATTAGTAAATAGTTTACCAGGATCACAAAATATATTTTATTGCGAGAATCTGCAATGGTAGAAATTTGGATATAAAAAGTTTGAGTGCTGAACCAGTTTATGCCAGAGAATTAATGTATTAGAAATTAAAAAAATAAAAAATGAAAACAAGAGCATATTCAAGTTCATACCGATGAAGCAAGGTCTTCTGTATTGAGCAGCTTTGCAAACCCAAAGTCACCTGTTCAGTACATACAAGATATACATTTCTTAGAAGATATTAAGACAGTGAAGCCAAACCTGATGAAAACCCTTCTAGTTAGCAGTTCTTTTGCCTTCATACCCAATCGGACATCATTGTCCTTTGTAAGGAAAATGTTGGAGCACTGGAATTGAATGGGAATGAGTAAGAAATTCATTCAAACAAATACATCATTAAATAAATCAAAGTTTAAAAATAGACCTTAAGATCTCTGTGGAGAACCCTGTTTGAATGTAGGTAGTCCACAGCTAACAATAACTGAGCCAACCATTTGCAGAGCTTCTGAGGAAATAAAACAACATAATCATGTTAAAACATAAAGGACCACGAGAAAATTGAAACTATAAGAATTATTGCAAGTTACCTCCTCTGGGAAAAAGATGCCTCTGGCCTTCTTTATCAAAGCAGCCCTGATTGAAGGAGAAGAAATAAAGGGGGGAAATTACATTTAATCTTTTGTAATTTATATGTTCAGATGATATTTCAGTTAAGTTGTAAAAGATTTTTTTCAATAAAAATAATAAACGCTCTAAATCTCTTCTCTAGATGTAAATTTCAAGCTACTAACTGCAAGGAAGGTTCTCCTTCCCTAGAGAAAATATTTTATCCCTATAGCAATTTATTAGCACGTAGTCTTCTCCAATTCAGTGACTGGCTGATCAAAATGCATCCAGTTCACTTCCAAAGCATGTACACGGTTGTGACAGAGATAGAATGGGTCAAGAGGGGCTGTGCTGTCCATAATAAGAACTACTTCCAATTCTGGTATTGTAACACGGTTATTCCCTCCTATACATCAGCTCCAGTCTCCAGATTTTCCCAAACAGCCCAGCCTAAGACATATGAATTAATAAGAACACATGAAACACATTTCAAGCAACTTACATGTCTCCACCTTCACAGTAGCTAGTCACTATGCATACGCAACTTCCCTGCATTAAAAAAAATGCATAAAAACCACTTAAGTAGAAACTGTAGATGTGTCTGTTCAGGAAATATGATGCTAATAAAGCATCAGTTACTCTTAGGCCATAGTATAACCGAACAAGAAATTATGCATTTTACCTTGTCCACCCAAGAATCTTTATACTCCACGATATAAGGGTTATTCAGTTTTGCAATCAAGTTCATCTGCAGCAGAAAGCAATCATAGTTTTCTAAAGCAAGTTGTGATCATATTGTAAGCCAAATATGATAATACACACTCTTAATAGAAACATGAAGACTAATGTTCGACTGGAATGGCAGAGGAAGATCATCTTTAGTTATTTGTGCCCTCAAAGTGAACTATCTAAAATAAATTTTCATGGGAACTTGTCAGTAAAGCTAGAAATCAGAACAAGATATTCAATTTCTAGTTCTCGACTAAAAACACATAAGTTGCCTTTAATGAACCTTAAACATTGAACTATCACTCAGAACACTGGGGCTGGTAAGATCATAAGGAATGCTATGAACAATCTATGGGAATTTCCAGATTCCTCCTTTTATCCAAATACATAAATGTACAACTGATTCCTCAAGCAATGAATAATTTCAAAATATTTGAATAAATAGATAAGCTCTAATAAAATGGCAAGTGAAGGTGACCTCCTGGTGAGCTGTACGCTTGAACTTCTCAGTCTGCTTGGCCAACCGAATCTTCTTCAATACATACCTAACAAAAACAACCCAAAATCACTCAGCTAACAGACAAATAATCGTGCCGACACGACCACCAACCACCCAACACAGTGAAATTTCCAAAATCACTATTTTGATTGAAATATTGCATGCATCCTTTCGGAATTTAAATCAATTAATATAAGCAACCACAAGAAAATATTTGCAATTCTATCTTTTCTTGCTCAAGAAATTCTAATCATTCCAAATAATAAATAGCAAAAAATTAATCAATTTCCTTCAATCCCCACAAAACCCAGAATTTGAAACAAATATATATAGAAAATTATAAGTAACGCAACATAAAATGACAATTCAATGAAAATGTAAAAGAGGATCCACAGAAGCAAAGGAAAAAGAAGAGAATTAATAAGAAACTTAGCTTCTTACTTCTTATTCTCAGTCTTGTGAAGAACAAGAAAAGCAGAACCAAAAGCCCCTCTCCCAATCTGTTCTATAATCTCATAATCTTCCATCTTGGACTTCACTTCACCATTGTCTGCCTCCATCTATGACCTTCAAACCCAGAATCCAAGAAATAATCTTTTTTAGAAAAAAAAAAAAAAAAAGGAAGTCACAGCTTCAAAGCACACTGAAAAAGAATAAGATTCACAAATCTTATGTAGAATCTATACAATACCTCAAAAAAGAAAGAGTTTTGGGTTTTGTGGGTAAGTTATGAATCAAGAGTTTTTACCTAAAGAAAAGTAGAGAAAGGCAAAGAAATATTAACAGGCAGAAGCAAAAATGATTAGTGGGTAAATGGGTGGAATAAAAATTGATGAGAAGTACAGAAAATAGGAGTGTGAAAGAGGAGTTTATAGGTAAGAATTGCAAAAGAAGAGTAAAGCTACATTCTTTAATTATGAGTTTCACAACTTGAGAGAGAGAGAGAGAGAGAGAGGTGAAAGGACAAAGTCAAGTAAAGTGACACTGCACTAACATCTGATTAAGGAAGTAATTAAGGAGTTGATGACTTACCAATACCACAAAGAGAGGGAAAAACAAAAAGAAAAAGAGAAAGATGAGAAATTGGGAGTTGACAGAACAGACTCAAATATGTAATGCAGAGCACAAATATATAAATAAATAAGTATTTACTAATTGTTGGTTGTTGGAAAATTCACCAAATAGAAAAAATGAAAGAAAAGTCACAAATTACAGATATGGAAGACTAAAGAAAAAGGCAAAAGAGGGTTAGGCTTTGCTTGCATTTACAGGTTCACAAAGAGGAAGAAGAAGATCATTCATTCATTCCCCAAGAGAATGTTTCCATCCCATGCAGTTGTGATGTCACCATCCTTCCACCTTAATTAATTTTTTATATGATCAATTATTATTTGCTTAATTGGCCATACATTAGTTTGGTGCTAGAGATTAGAGCTTTCTCATTATCTTATTCCCTTTTAATATATTTTTAAAACAATATGTGCAAATCATTAGTATCTAGTGGTAGAAACTATAACTAAAATGATATAAGTGGATTATTGTTTAATATTCGAATATTTACTTTCTAATCAATTTTAATTTGACTAATTTCAAACACAAAAAGACCTATTAGATGGGAGAATTTCACCATCACATAACCAAAAATTGGACCTATACTCTGTTCATCATCATGATTATTGTTGTTGTTCTTGAAAATGATTGTATTAATATTATAATTAAGGAATATTAGTTTTGCAACATGGGAAAATGTTAAATCATATTTAAATAGAAATGTTTGTGGTGTTAACAAGTTGGGCTTAGGCATTAGGCTTTAAGGACATAATGAATGTGTTCAAAATTAGTTTAAGACCGAAAAGTAGTTTTATCATCTCAAATTATTGCTTCTTTGGATTATAAAATGCTTTTATTGGGGACCGTAATGAAAATCAATCAGTAATTAGTGTTTTCAAGTTATATAATCAAAGCCAACATTGTGGCCAGATCCTCTTTTGATGCTGTTGGGGTGGTATGGTGGACCAAACACATAAGTGCCTTACTCGGTAATAGCTCGTACAATACAATAGTTGTCTCTTGCCTAATTTAAGAAATAATGGGTCCAATTCAACTATTTTGTCATTGGAATCATATTGTACAGCAAAATTAACAAATTAAATTAGATTAGAATTGGATTAAAAGATAAGCACAGCAAGTTTGCTTCTGATTGAAACAAAGAGGTATCGTGTCATTATAGTGTATGGTGAATTTGTAGCAGAGAGTGAAAAGTATGGATTTCTCCTCCTGCAAAGAATCAGATCGAATGAAAGAAGGAACCCCTCACACTCACTTTCCCCATTAAAATCAAACAATATCCAAAGAAAAGCACAATATACATATTTTGAGGTTGGATTTTGGACCCTACAACTCTCTCCACCTCCACCAAATTCCAAATAGCAAACAATTTTTTTCCCACACAACACATTTTAAAATTTACATATCAGTAGCATACAAGGTTTTACAACTCTACTCATCCACCCCATGGTTACCTAAATCAGCTAACTTTTCCCAACACAGCTGGATAACAGCTGCCAGAGTTGAGATTACCCACTTCTTTTTTTACCTGAAAAATACATAAATTTGCTTACTTTCAATTCAACCTCGCATCGTCCACAAAGCATCCCGTAAAAGTAGAAAAGATAATGTAGATTATATTTATCATGATGAAATACCCAGAATTCACAGGATTAGATGCCAAATTTAAGTACCTAGTTTGCACTTGCTATTAAATATTATACCAAGGAAAAGTTTTTTACACGTTCTATTTCCATCAATGAAAACTACTTTTGCTTTAATTTTTTGGAGGCCTTACGACTTTCAATTTTCTTCTTTGCAGCTTCAAATTCCTCTTCAGTTAGGTCGGGAGCTGCATCACTGCCACCATATTTGGAGAGCAGAGATGAGAACATGGAATCAAACCTGCCTTTCCTATCACTTTGTCGTTGAGATATTAGGGCATAGAGGTCTGCATCTGATTGTTTACTTGATCTGTGAAAAATGCAGTAGAAAGTTAATTGTTGAAGACCATGGTTATGAACATTTAAAGGATATAAAACAACTGCATGAAGACTCACTTTGCCTTCCTCTTTAAAGGACTGGTAGGAGGTTTTGTTTCAGATACTTTCTTCGCCCATTTCTCATAAGCTTTGGTTGCCTTCAATTCACCTACATGAGAAAATGAAAGGGAAATTACCATCATAGCAACTACCTTAAAGTCAAATTGCATTGGTACCAAAGTTGATGGATAATGCAAGGAACCCAAATCTATTCATCCTATTATAACATTAAGTGAGACAGCAATCTCACAGTGAAATGAAAAAAATAAATGGGCCAGAATAAAATCTCACCTGCAGATATAGCCTCATCCAATATATCCTTAAATCGATGTGAATCAAGCTTAGGATCAGAACAAAGCATTGAACAGAAGAGCCTGACAGGAGGAATTTTTAAATCAAATTCACAAGCTTTTCAAAACCTGACAGGAAAAAAAAAGGCACCTTTTGCATACCTGTTCATATTACCCTTGCAGGTCTTATAAAGGTTAATTAGATCTTTTTTCTCTGAATCAGATCCCCTATAATTTGCTTCAAACTCTTCAATATCAGATTCAGTGACCTGAATGGGATGTATGCATGTCAGCCTTAGGGAATGGAAAGCTCAAGTAGTACTAATACATGAATTAGGAAAGATGAATTCAACAAATAATATAACCTTTTTGTACATGGCACGGAAGAAATCCTTCAAATTCTCGACAACATCCCCAGCAAGATCCTGGTCAAAAAGAAGAGAACAAATTAAATATCAAATCATTTTACTTAAAAAAATAAGAAAAAGTAAAATGCAGAATAATATGAATTGGATAAGGACGTATATAAAGTTCTCCAGATGATAAAAATTTATATTTGTCTCGCAAATAAATATATAGATTAATTCACTTCTTATAAACTTGGAAAAAAAAATTATGGAAAAATCTAGCTAGCCTAAGATAGTAAGAAGCCAATGGCAGCATGATCATTCTGACCAAGGCTACAAGCTTTGCACAGAATCACATACTGCTTTTGCCTCCATAAGATTGAAAGCTTTGAACAAATTTCATTCCATAATCCTCCTCTGATCCTAAAAATCTCTAATAAAGGCAAGGGAAAGAAAGGAAACTACATAGCACTTACTTCATCATCAATGCAACCAGTTTGATCATAGACAGCCCGTTTCTCCTCATCACCAAGGATTGAGATCACCTTTTGCAGTTGCTGGAATTTCTCTTTGGCTTCCTATTGGAAGATCAAAAAATAAATAAATAAACATGATATAGATAATAAATGTAGAAGCGACAATCTGTCTTTAGCAATTCACCTCATCACCAGGATTTTTATCAGGATGTAGCCGCAAGGCTAACTTGTAGTATGCTTTCTTTATTTCCTGTTGAGATGCTGTTGGCTCAACACCAAGAATCTGCAGTCGGTTGTTAACAGTTACCATATAATTCAAGCGATTACATCCTATTCAAAACCAAGGCAAAAGAGAGTAATTGACAGGAAAGAAAAAATGAAAAGAATGGACTATGTAGAATGTAGAACACCATAAACATTGGCCTAGGTCAATAAAGGAACTAGGAGAAAAACAAACTTATAAGCAGCACTTCGAAACAGCTGTCACCTATTTAGCAAAGTACAGACTACAGAGTAAAGTACCCTTCTGCACTTTGGCAAATTTTTTTTTTTAAAAAAAAAAGTGTACTTGTATGCAAGAAGGCGGCTGCTCGTGATTTACAATTTTCATGCATAACCTCAAGCTAAATAAAACAACACTGATTCCAAATCATTCCTTATGTGATACACACAGCCTTGAAGTGAAATTAATTAACCAAGTCAGTAATCTCAAAGAATAAAGATCATGTCTTTACTAAAATATCTGATGCACAATTACTAAAGTAGGACCATTTTGGGGATCCTTAAATTTTCATGTCATACTATTATGTAGCCCAAAACAGAGAATTCTAAAAAGCAAATTCCATAAATAGTATTACCCTTCATGAAATAGCTTCTCTCTGACTCCTCAAGTCAGTACAAGAACATAACCTCATGTTTGAAAGAGAAGCAATTATCATTGCATGAAAAATAATCAAACTGAATGATTACAGAAACAAGGGCACATTATCAATAGAGTAAGATGACAGTCACTCTATACTTCCACACGGGAGGCAATAGCACAAAAAGTATTTTCCTTTCCCAGACCATTGATATTCCCTTCATAAGACAGCAATGACCTAAATAAAATGGTATGCAACTAATCATTCTCATCAATCAAAACAATTAAAATTATAAGTTTGCATGTTTTCTGTATGCATCAATAAATTCATGCTGGATTGAACATTCCAAAATTTCAAACTGCAGCAAACTCCTGTTTAGGCATAAGAAATTGTCCTATTAGCAGATATTAAAAATTAACGCTCTTGGATTCTATCCATATCAAATTTCATGAAAGGAATTGGCACTTGGAATTAGCCTAATTAAGCTGTTATCATAACCATTAGATTTTGGACAATAACAGTCTTATTAAATTTAAAGATTCCACACTGACATAAAGAAGACAACAATGAACCTAAATAAAATCAAACACAATTAAACTTACAAACATTGCATTTAGGACTAAGCATTCAAAAAAAATGTCAGAACCCTTAATCCCTAGGTTTCATTTCCAAATAGTAGATACTTATCCAATTTTAATAGCCAATTTGCAAATCCTTAGAAGTCAAAAAAAAAAAATTCAAACTGAAATCTAATTTAAGTGTTATGCAAACAGAGAAAGTATGTGAGCAAACTATGAAGCAGAAAAGTAACACATTGCCAAAAAGGAAAATGCTTGTTTTCCTAGGAAAACTAGCAATGGCATTCCAACTTTTGGTGTCATGAAATTAAAGCAACTAGGTATATTTAAAGTCTTAAGCGCCACTCATGAACTTCACAAACCAGTAATTAACTCGTTGCAACTGAGCAGAAGATTTTTTATTTCCTTAAATACCAGGGGAAAAATCAAACTTTTACGCATAGGTTATACTGTACAATCAGTAAGCCATCAAATAAATTAGAAGATTAAAGGTCCTCATGTAGCTGACACAATAAAGAAGAGAAAACAATTGCACTCCTTGTGTCTCAAAATCTAAATACACAAGCCTAACTGTTTACTCCCAAGTTGCAGCTTATTCAGTGGAACAAGTAATGCACCAGATGAATTTCCATACTACACAACTAATAGAACATCAATCTCTATTAACTTATACCAATTTAAGCATCAAGGGAACAGACACATGGACAAGTAACGATTAAATTAAAACTAAGTAAATTAAATTCAAAAACCCTAAATCTCAAATTAAGCACAAATACTCCATATTACCACCAGTTCAACCCACATAAAAGAAGCAAATTTACTAAGAATCGAAACAAAATAATTTGCACAAGAAATTTAAATCTATAGCCAAAACCTAACCTACGATGTAAGAAATAAACAACAATTCATTACCTCATAGAGACTTTTAGACGTAGAGGAAGATCCATTTACATTCTCATTTTGTTCCTCTTGTTGTTCTTCAACTTCAACTTCCTCCTCTTCTTCTTCCTCGTGATAAGCCTTAGATTTGGATTTTTCTTTCCTTCTTCTTCCCATTTTGGTCTAGCAAGAGAAGATTAGCGTGTAGAGTTAACCAAGCACAGAAGAGAGAAATGGCGTGTATCTGTGGAAAAAGCTGCGAAACAACTAATACAGTGAAACAGAGAAATGGGTTATATGGATTCTGGGGATACCTTTTATATCAAAGGTTGCCTGAAAAAATCAATCAGTTTTTGTTCGCGCGTTTTTCCCAAATTTCCCGCCGTGTATATCTGATGTGGGATCGTCTACATTGAGTTTATGCACATTGGATCTTAACCGTTTATTTCCTGTTGGGACCCACATGGAAAGGAGACGTGAATTGAGTCTTGCATTGCAGCTCTTGCTTCCAAGTAAAGCTTTCCTAAAGATAACCCACCCAATGCTTCGAAGGCTCCGCCCCTTTATCAAATGCAGCTCGGCCCATTTCGGCTGAGGGGATAATATGGGATATGTAAATAGCAAAAAGAAAATTAAATAATTAATAAATTTTAAAATTTGTAATTAAGTAAATGTCATAATCATTGAATAAATGACAGTTTTTTTTATGATATTAATTCTTTATATTTTTAGGACATTTACATACCACTTAATTTGTAAATTAATTTTTATTATGTAAGTTTTTTTTTATAATAATTACTTTTATACTCTTATTTTTTTTAAATACTTATTAGTATGTAAATTAATTTTAACATATTATCAATATGCAAATTGATTATTTATAACAATTACTTTTATACCCCCGATATTTTACATACCAATCAATATGTAAACCAATTTTACATATCATCAATATGTACATTGATTTTTCGTACTCTTATACCCCTAAATCATTTGATTTTTTACATATCATTAATATGTAAATTGATTTTATGTGATAATTACTCTTATACTCCAATATTATTTTCATATAAAACTAACCTAGACAAATTTGTGAATATATAATGGGTTTAGGGACCAGTTTGAAGAATTTTTCAAGTTTGAGCATTGATTAAGGGACATAAATAAGATAGAGGACCATTTTAGTAATTCACACATCTTCTTCCTAAAGAAAACCTAGTTGTCGCACACAGTAGTAGCCAGGTTGAGCTCATATTGCCACAAGAAGAGAACATCGGTGGTGGCACGATGAACATAATGAAGTATGGTCAACGAGAATAAATCGAAATCTTTAGAATCAAGAAATCTCTGCTCCATTACTAAAGAAATCAATATTTATATTTGTCAGCAAATCAGTTATTAAAACAAGGGTTTCGCCGGCTTATCATATGTTCTAATGAAGATTTTGAAGGCACCGATTGATACAAACCAACTTAGGTAACATTGGGCTTTTACAGAGGGGCACTTTTACATACTTCAAATAATTTGTTTTGAGAGTCAAATACTCATTTATGGGGGTGGAATACACTTATAAACGACTGAATTACACAAAGGGAATCTTAAAATGAAGATTAAAGTGAAGAAGGTCGAACTTATACAAAACACTGCCACACACACAACTGTGTCCATTTGAGTCCTTTAGTCGTGCAACATCAAAAAAGTTTTAGAGTTAAACACAAGCAACCAACACAGACATGTTTGATTACTGATTTCTATTCCAAGAAGATGAAGTTCCTTATGTATTATGAGAAACATCAAAAGAAAAGGAATAAAGAAAGAAGGTTGGAAGTTAAATGGAGAAAAAAGGTAAGGAAGTTAAAAGAGAGTATAAAGAAAGTAGAAGAGGCAAAAAAGGTTTTGCAAAACATTTGTGTGCAATTCTTTGAGAATATTCCTTTGACATTTGAACTCTTTCCACCTATTTAAGAGAAAGTCTTTGAAGATAAATTTGTGCCTAAGATTCCATTCCAGATCTAAACATGAGCAAGATTCGAGAATGAATCTTTTCAAAAGAAATGGAGTATGACATGCACCAGCTCAGGCAACATTGGGCTTTTGGAGAAGGACACTTTCACATGCTTTAAATGGTTCATTTTGAGAGTCAAATGCTCATTAATGGGAGTGAAATGCACTTGCATATGGCTAAATTACAAATATTAACTAAATACCATATAAATTTTAAAAACCCTAAAATACCCTTAAAATAATTAAATATTAATTAATATATCAGAAAAGTAGAATGTAAAAATACAATGTCGAACTTACGCTGCCGCCCTGCCGGAGTTAGGCCTTCGTGCCGCATCCTCCGCCATATACATTCGACCGGCAATCTAAGGGTATTAGTCGAAAAAACTCTCCTGCTATAAGTTGTTTGGTATCCTGAGAACAACCATCGGTTTACTGAAAGCAAGCCAAAAATGTGAACGAAGCTCAAAATGCTGTTACCAACAAAAATCATGCTAGCCGATAAAAATCGTGTTTTGATTGCGATTTCTTATGATTTTTGTTGGTTTCGAATGAAAATCTTGCTCCAAGCATTAATAAAACTGATTTCCATCACGTTTTGGTAAGAAATCAAATGAAAATGATGGAGGCGAGTTTGTTGAAGATGGTGACCAAAGTTCTTAATGGAAAATGAAACCTAACAAAATGAAGAAGAGACTTTCTTGGCTAATTACGTCTTAGTCCTTGAAATATTTTAATTTTTTGTGAAGTCATTTTGTGGATTAAAATGTAAAAATTTATTAATTAGTTGTTTGAATGTAAAACTAAAGTTTATATATTGATGTGTATATAAAAATCAATTTATATATTAATCTACATAATGATAGTTATGTAAATATCAATTTTTATATTGATTTACATACTAAAATCAATACGTAAACAATTAAAAAAATATGTAAACAAACAATCAGTATGTAAATCAGTAAATAAACAAATTATAAATTTACTGATGGTACGTAAAAAATCAATTTACATATTGATTAGTATGTAAAAAATAATATAGGGGTATAAGAGTAATTATCACAAAAAATGAATTTACATATTATTGGTATGTAAAAAAATAATCTCGAAGTATAAGAGTAATTACTATAAAAAAATAAATTTACATACCATTGGTATGTTAAAAAATAATCTCGAAATATAAGAGTAATTGTCACAAAAAATAATTTACACAATATTAGTATATAAAAATCAATTAGTATATAAAAATTAATTTAAAATATTAATTGATATGTAAAAAAAAATCAGAGTATAAAAGTAATTGTCACAAAATAATTAATTTAATATGTAAAAATAAATTAGAAGTATAACAGTAATTATTATAAAAAATTATTATTATTTAATTTGTGGAACCTTATAACATTTATTAACTAGAAAAAATTACAGAAGATGTTATTTTCTTGATTATCTCATATTTATATACTAAAATGACCGCCAATCGTAAAAGAATAAGCAAAAAAAGAAAGAAAAGCCATTTGTTCAATACAAGGCTACAGAAGGTATACGATGAGTTTCTAAAAAGCACGTTCAAACAACCTATTTTCCAATGACAGTTGGAGCAAAATTCTAGCTAACACAGTTTATCAATGTCCTCAATAAATTGTTGGAAAAATTGGCCTTTTTTGCCTTTGTAAAATTTTGATGGCCTACTTGGTTTATGGTTCAAAATTGAGGAACATTTTCAAAACAACCCCGATAAATATATTATACACTTTATTATATTATTTTTCTTTTTAAAATGTGTCAATTTCTTACTTGTCTGAACTCAAAGAGTTCATTATGTTGACGAACAATCGTTGGGTGCAATCAAATTGCACTTCTAATATTACCATTATAAAGAGTTAAATAATATTTATTACAAAAATATTTTTATTTAATTAATAATGAAAATGTACTCGCAAATTAATAATTTATCCTTTGAAAAAGTCTTACTTTATTTTATATTGCACAAAATCATTATTTTTTACTCTTGTTATATGCTAGAAAGACTTATACCAACATAAGGAAGGATATATATGAAAAAGAAGTAAAAAATTATTTAGGATAAAACCCTAAAATGGTAAAAAAGAAGAAGGGCATATGTATATATATAATGTATATACACAAAATGAAAAAGGAAGAAGATGGCAAGCAAAATGAAAGAAAAGAGAGCAGTAGTTATGAAAGCAATGTTGGTATTATTAGTAAGAGAATTGAATTATTGTTTCTTATAACTTTCTTCAATGTAATAAGTGAGGTTTGATAATATATACCAACTTTTACACCTCCACTCCACCACACTAACCCAACCCATCATTTCTGGTTATTTTTACTTTGTTGGGACTTGAGGGTGGGTTATGTTCCAGCACAAACACCCATAACTTATATACATTTCTCATTTGCTTTATTTATATGTACACACACATGTGTCATTCTTATTTATGATTGTAATTAAGTAAGATTTATCAAAAATAAAGTCCACTTATTATTACTAATAATGGGTGCTAGCTAGTCTTTAAAAAAAGAGATGAAAATACAATAAGCAAGAATAAATTTGATACTTTCTTTTAGTTATGCTCTCAAACTTACTATTGTTCAATCATATTACTCTATGTAAGAAAATACCATATGAAATAAATTATTCAATTTAAGTTGAATGGAAAGAGTGATATTTTTAAAGGGTTTTTTAATGAGCGGGGTATATATTTTAACATAATTTCATTAAATGGGGGCGGTGTTAGCTTGTGTCTTACGGGTGAGTTGATTTCTTTAAAAAAAATTTCTAATTTTACTTGGTAAATAGTGCATAAATAATATTAAATAGTGTGTCAATATCACTTCTAACCCACTAAATTTTAGATATATCTATTTACTAAAATGTTTTGGGCATGTAAATGTCATATTAGTAAAAAAAAAAAAGCGGTCTCAGCGATTGATCAATTATTTTATACTCGAATTCCAAGATATGTTAGATTCAACTCTTATACGATATTAAAGCCATTAATATTATAACTGAGTTAACACACCGAGTGTGTTTTGTTAGCGATTGTCAACCGGGTTTAAGCTAAAGTGATTAAAAATAATGAGTTAACAAGTTGGTAGTGCTTTCTAATAATTTGTTACATATAATGACCAGACTTGAGATGCTTGAATAAAGTGAACATTTTGATTAGATGTTTTGGCAGAAAGAATGCAGTATTCAATAATGGTTTGTCCTCCACTTTCCAGTTTGATATTAGGTCAAATTCCCATACATTAAATTAAAGTCAACTTCTTCTTTTTCTTTCTCCCTTCCTCTGTACGGAATGTACCATCTTTGTATTGCTTGTTTTGAGTCATGTATGATATATTTACCCAGAAAGAAAGAAATAAGATAGAAGAATAATACTCCCTTCATTTTGTTTATTTAAAAAAAATAAATAAAACTTTTGACCAAAAAGTCTCTAAAATACCCAATTTTTGGTTTCAAATGTATCAAACAATGGAAGTTGTTTTCCAAGTGAGGATAAATAATGATTGTTGTGTACCATAGTAAACCAATTGTAATAGTTGTGCTCTTATTTAATAAACATCTAATACTTTTCAATTTTGTACGGATATAGATGAATTTCTCATGTTTTAAGAAAATTAATGCTCAAATCTTTTTTAAACTATCAAATTTCCCTTTTTAATAAAATTTTCTATAAAAATTAAAAAAATAAGGAGGTTTTTTTTTTTATATATATATAATGGAGTAATTTTGTTTTCTCAAAACATAGAAGAATGATAATAAAAATAGAAAAGTTTAATGTATGCTAATGTAATCATTATGCTTAGTCTGATATTGCATGGTTAAGTAAATTAGGTAAATGTTAGAGCAAAAATATTAAGAAACACTAAAAAGTTAGGGTGGGAAGTGAGAAAAGGTGCATGGGATTCTAAATCCAAACTTTTCATTGATTTGGTGGTCCGCTATTGCTGTCTTTCTGCTAATTATTATTATGTTCATAAATCATAAGAATAGTTTCATAATGTCCTTCTTTTGTTTTTTTAAATGAAATAGAAATTTCATTCATAATATAATGCCAACCTACCATCATAATTCTATACAAAATATTAATTAAAATGTTTTGTTTAATGGTGATTTTCAGAAAAAATTAATTTTCAAGGCAAAGTATTAGTCTTTCTTCAAATAAAATGAAAAAATTGATTGATTTCAATATTATATTATTCGAAAAAGTTTTAACAGCTGAAATTCGCAGAAAATATTGAAATAACCAAATATTGATAGAGTAACATATTGCACTATCAGACTCCATCGATAAGACGATGTTACTCACACTTAAAGATCGAGGATTTTCAACTAAAAGGAATCAAAGATCAATTTTGTATTTCCAAATGACAAGTGCAAACAACAACAAAGTAACCTTAAAACATTAGAAAACTCCGTAAAGAAGAAAATAAAAACACCCATTATAGAGAGAGAAAATAAAAACATTCATTATAGAAAACAAAAATTAATGTAGATATCAATCTATGCTCCAATCAACGTTATATATATATATATATATATATATATATATATATGACTAATTGACAGTAGTTTATGGGATAACTCAGGGACATAAAGGCAATTTTGCAATTTTAGAGAGGGAAGAATATTAATACTTCCTGCTCCTTTTACAGGGACAAAATTACCATTGGCAGCTTGAATTTGTATTTTGTCCGTTTTAGAAGAAGCATAAAAGTCATTAACATCAAAAGTCATAGTATTTGTGGCACCACAATCAAATATCCATTGATTATTTATTTCCCTCCTTTTAATGTTGTTGTCCTTAATTGCAAAA
>CANUEY010257987.1:0-39282 GCA_948099555.1 Croton setiger
TATATATATATAAATGAAGCATGTAGCAGGGGGAATTACATAAGATTTGAAGTAAATAGTTGAGTTTGGTGTGAGAAATTTGATTCATCCTTTTGCAGGCGCTTCTCATTGTTAATATTTTTTTTTTATTTTTAGATTATAATTAGATTAAAAATAAGTAGTGACTTTTCTTTTTATAAAATTAACTGGTAATCAGTTGATAAATAGTTGAAATGATTTTGTCAACTAATCAATAATTAGCTTATAATATTATTATAGAACTGATAAAATGATAAAAAAAAAAAACATGTAAAAATGAGATAAAAAATGAATTTTGGTGTTTTTATAAGGATTATATATGAATACTATAAACTAATCAACTACAAATTGAACCGAATAATCAATTAACTATGATAATGTCTTTTTGTAAATTGCAATTACCGCTTATAAAACATAAATTATAATATGATTATAATATATATATTTAAGCAATCAAAATTTAAAAACACTTAAATCTGATTTAACCAATTTATGAATTTTGAAAAAATCAATATAAAAAAATAAAATTACTTACCCAAAACCCTATAAACCAGTTAAGAGTTGTTCGGGGTAAAATATAAAAAAAAAAATACCAATATACTAAAAAATTAGCATAAACTATGTCTACTTTACCATTTACCATTAGAATTACTATTGAACACCAATTTCAATTGGGGGTTTAGGTAACAACTGTCGGCCTAAAAGTGAAATGTGGTTCCATAAGGTTTGGCCAGGTGATTTTCGTAAAATTCTATTAATCGGTAATGAACCGACAGCAATTTAATAAATATTTTCAAAAATAAAAATTAGCTTGAACTGTTTAGTAGTTTTTGGACCGTTATTAGTCAGTTTGATTCATGATTAAAAAATTTCTTAAACCTGAATTTGCTGGCAATCTCATGGTTCTCGTTGCAGTTCGAGCGGTTCGGATTTTTCAAGATCCGGTTCTAGTTTAAGGTGGTTAATGGATGGACAGTTAGAGCTGGCCGAAACTGGCCCATGGCCACCAATACCTAGAGGAGGGCATAACCTTCCTTGAGTTGGTTTGCACGCATCAAATGGACCCAGCCCAAGAATGTACAGTCCGGACTGATATTTCCATTTTCAATCCCTTCCCGGTATTCAAGACTGTTTCTTTTCATTCCCTACAGAAAATGAAACTCGTCGAGTTCCACTTCTCCCTGCCACTGACCTGATTCCATTCTCATTTCAATCCTAAAATATGAAACTCTCTCGCCCTCAGTTACATATCTTCAAGCCCATTGCTACTTTCCAATTCAAACGCAAACATTTCTGCAACTCTAAATCATCCACAATTCAAGATAATGACGAAAAGTACCCAGACTCCCAATTCATATCCATCCTTACTAGCATCCTTAGAGGAAAGCAAAGCTGGAAAATTGCACTCAACGATCCCTTCATTGCAACCAATTTAAAACCTCACCATATTGAGAAAGTCTTGATGCAATCCCTTGACAATTCCAGGTTAGCTTTGAGGTTCTTTAACTTTCTGGGTTTGCACATGAACTTTTACCACTCAAATATTTCGTTTGGTATTTTAATTCATGCTTTGGTTAATGCTAATTTGTACTGGCCTGCTTCTTCACTCCTGCAAACTTTGCTTCTTCGTGGTTTGGATCCAAGAGAGGTTTTTGAGGCTTTTTGGAATGCTTTTAAGGAATGTAGGTTTAATTCTTGTTTGGGTTTTAACTTGTTGGTCCAATCCTATGTGCAGAATAGGAGAGTTCTTGATGGTGTTGTAATATTAAGGTTAATGAGGGAGTGTAATTTGATGCCTGAAGTTAGGACTTTGAGTGACCTATTAAATGATTTGTTGAAAATTAGACGATTTGATATGGTTTTAATTTTGTTTGATGAGATTGTGAATGGCTACATTAAGCCTGATATTTATATCTATACTGCTGTAATTCGAAGCTTGTGTGAGTTGAAGGATTTTGTAAAGGCTAAGCAATTGATCCACTGGATGGAATTTAGTGGATGTGAATTGGATGTAGTGTTGTATAATGTGTTAATTCAGGGGCTTTCCAAAAATCAGAGAGTATGGGAGGCAATCGAGATCAAGGACAATTTGATCCGAAAAGGGCTAAAGGCTGATGTGGTTACTTATCGTACTATGATACTTGGGTTATGCAAAGTGCAAGAGTTTGAGCTGGGCATTGAGATATTGAATGAAATGCTTGAGCTAGGGTTTGTCCCGAGTGAGGGGATAGTTTCATGTCTAATTGAGGGTATGAGAAAGAAAGGGCAGATTATGGGTGCTTTTTCTTTGGTAAAAAAAGCTGGAGAAGCTGGAGTTATGCCAAGTTTATTTGTTTACAATGCGCTTTTGAATTCTTTGTGTAAAAGTGGAAAATATGATGAAGCAGAATTGCTTTTCAAGGAAATGGGGGAGAAAGGCTTATGCACGAATGATATTACTTATTCTATTCTGATTGATTCCTTTTGTAGAAGGGGGAAATTGGATACTGCTATTCATTTTCTTAATAAAATGATCAAGGAAGGGATAAAAGTTACAGTATATCCTTATAATTCCTTGATTAATGGTCATTGCAAGTTGGGAAATTTGCCAGCAGCAAAGTCTTGTTTTGATGAGATGCTCAATAGAGGATTATCGCCAACTGTGGTAACCTACACTTCACTAATAAATGGATATTGCAGAGAAGGAGAGCTGCACAAGGCTTTTAGATTGTATCATGAGATGACTGGCAAGGGCATTGCAGCTAATATGTATACCTATACTGCAATGATATCTGGCCTTTGTCGAGCAAATATGATGGTTGAGGCAATCAGAATGTTTGATGAAATGAGAGAGCAAAATGTTGTGCCAAATGAAGTTACTTATAATGTTATGATTGAAGGGCATTGCAGGGAAGGAAATACGCTAAAAGGCTTTGACTTGCTTGATGAAATGGTGGAGAAGGGTCTTGTCCCAGATACCTATACTTATAGATCTCTAATAAGTGGTCTATGTTGTACTGGAAGAGTGTCTGAAGCGAAAGAGTTCATTGATGACCTTCACAAAAGGCATCAAAAGTTAAATGAGATGTGTTATGGTGCACTGTTGCATGGTTATTGCAAAGAAGGAAGATTCAGGGAAGCATTGACTGCTTCTCGTGAGATGGTGGAGAGGGGTGTGGACATGGATCTTGTATGTTACACTATACTCATAGATGGAACTATGAAAGCACAAGATTCTAAGACATTATTCGGTCTTTTGAAGGGAATGCATAACAGTGGATTGAGGCCCGATAACATAACATATACAAACATGATTGACAGACACAGCAAGGCAGGGAATTTTAAGGAGGCGTTCGGGCTTTGGGATATAATGGTTGAAGAGGGATGCCTTCCAAATATTGTCACTTACACTGCTCTGATAAATGGACTGTGTAAGGCAGGATTCATGGATAAAGCTGAACTTCTTTGTAAGGAAATACTGGCTTGCGATGCAATTCCAAATCAATTCACATTTGGTTGCTTTCTTGACCAGCTTTCCAAGAAAGGAAGCTTGGATGAAGCTGTACAGCTTCATAATACATTGCTGAAAGGGTTCCTAGCGAACACTGTTTCATATAACATACTAATCCGGGGATTTTGCAAATTGGGTAAGATTCAGGAGGCAGCAGGGCTTTTAAATGGAATGATAGACAATGGAATTTTCCCAGATCATATCACTTATTCAACAATCATCTATGAGCATTGCAGAAGGCGTAACTTACCGGAAGCCATCAAATTGTGGCAAGCTATGCTAGACAAGGGTGTCAAACCTGACACACTAGCGTACAATTTTATGATACACGGCTGTTGCGTAGCTGGGGAGCTAGAAAAAGCTCTGGAATTGCAGGATGACATGATAAAAAGAGGTTTGAAGGTAAATCATGTTGTGAACAATGCTCTTATTCAGAGAGGTATCTCAAAGAGGTCAAATTTTCTCAGCTAAAAGGTAATTCTGCTTGTAAATAACTGTACAACTTCTAAGTCTGATGATAGAGTTGTAATGACCTTGTCTGTGTTCTGGGCCAGGAACCATAAATTAGGTTGGTTCAAGGTGGTGAAATTCCGAAGTAGAGAAAAAAAGAAATACTAAAACTAGGTGAAATAATATCATATTCATAGCATCAGAAAATATCTTAGGATTGATTAGATAACATTGTGGTTTCTGATAAATCTGATGAATGCACAATTTAGATTGATTATTTTTAGCATTTTTTTGTTTTTGGTCAAAACTTGTTGGATCACGTCAAAATAATTACAGTCGTCCCTGTGATTATGTTCATCTCAAAATAATTTAATTATTAAATTCAGAATTAAAAATATTAATCCAATTGAAGGTTCCAAAAATATATTTACCAAAATCTAAATTTATATGCTTTAACAAAATTTAATCTATACTATCTATAAATGCACGAATGTCCATACTAAATTTTATTATTACAAAGTTATTTTTATTGATTGATACTATTATTATCTTATTTTAAATCTAAATTTTGAAGTGATATTGTTTTTAATAAAATAATATAAGAGTAATGATTTACTATTGGGTTCATTTCCACTAACAAAACAAAAATTTACAACTCATTATTATTAAAATTTTAATTAATAGCAACCGGTTTTACAAGATTATTAATATGAATTAACAAACTAATAATTGATGTGTTAAAATTGTATACAGAATCAAAATTGAAATTAAATAATTTAATCTATTAGATTTATTTCTACTAAACAAAAAAAAAATTACAACTCATTATTATTTTACATAATTAATTAATAATAACTGTTTTTGCACTATTATTAATTTAATTAAGAAAATAATGACCGATGTGTTAAAAATCATATAAAGAATCTAAATTAAAATTAAATAAATTAATTTAATCAAATATTTAAAATTTGATTTCCAAATACGAATAAAAAATATTGATAAAATCATAAAACATATATATTAATGAATTCAATAAAAAAAATTTAAACTTCTTTTAAAGTTATTTATGATATATATTAAATAAATATGATAAGAAATGAATCATAGAGTCATAATATTTTCATAGCAAATATAACTGATGCCAAAATAAATATTTTTATTCGCATAAAAATGCCCTAATTATAATTTCTGTAGTTAACTAATAAAAAAAATGTTATTTGATCTTTAGTAAATTTTTATTTTGGCATTAGTAATATTTATTATTAAAAATTCATTTTTTTTAAGTGTGAATAGGTTGTAAAGTGCCCATATCTTAGGATTAAGTTCAATTAATTCTTCTTTTTCTCCTTTAAGAAAAACTGTGTCAAATACAATCCCTCCTCTTTTTTTTTTGCAAAGTATGTTTTCTTTTTAAAATTGCACGTAGTGTGGAAAAATACCCAAATTCAATCCCACGCCTTATAAATACGTGTTGTTTAACAAGAATTTGTAGGAGATGGCTGCTTCCATCTGGTTGGAACCTAAACCCATAAATGGTATTGACCTGTAGAATACACGGAATTTTACAAACACCAGAAATCGGGTCCAATCTGAAGATCGAAAATGCATTGTAATTTTGTATACAACATCTATAAAGGAAAATATCTTCTCCGAGTCCATAAAGATTGAAGCAATCCATTTTCAAGTGTTGCAAATACAAACCCAAGTACTCTACCATATTTCAAACATAACTATAAAAGAACACACATTGTGCATAGCAGATCATAAAATATAATCAAAATCATGGGGACTGTTTCAGAAGAAGAGACTATATGGTAAATCTCAAACAACAAACCAGTAACATAATTCAGTCAGATTGACAGCCCATCAATTATAAACATTTTGCTTAGGAGTGCATAACAACATCTTCATTGCGAAATTAATACCTTGGTTGTGATTCATAATTTTATTTAGCTTGCCCGGCTCCTAATCACGTCAAGACCCATTTCAGTTGGATCAGTTGCTTGCAACTCTACCTGAATTCCATCAAGTTCTCTCTTGAACCTATCCTTAGAACTTGCATAGATCATCTTGCTCCTCACTCTTGATGTGTCAGGACACCTATGATATAGCAATTCAGAAAAATGCCATAAGTTACAAAGGAAAGTCAGAGATACATACAAATCATGCAAATTATTGTGAGCTCAGTTTATTACCAAGCAATAAAGAAAATTCTGCTCTTTTGGCAATTCTCTGCAGTCACAAAATCAAAGTCGTAAACAGCATAGCGGCACTCATCGGCAGGAAGGCTTGCGCTAAAATCTTCATAGCTTTGGGATGGTTCACCAAGCTTTTCCACAACCACCTGCTTCTGCTTCTCCTCAATCTTATAAACAATGAACCGGTAGGTTCGCTTAGCTTTCAACTCCAAAAACTTTAGCTTGCAATCATCATGAACAGCCATTCCAGATGCTGCGTTTGCCTGCAAATAGAAAGATATAAAAAATATACAGCAAGTCAATGATTTAAACCATCATAGTACAGTTACCAAAGTTCCCTGTAGTGTTTTGCTCAATTCATTGTCTTTTGACAATGTATGTTCTTTAGTTTAAGAGCTGAATTGCTTGGCTAATGTCATGACATTTACCTAGGATTAAGTTAACATTCGAAAATTTTGTACAAACTAAAACCAAATACACTTGCACTGCGCTGTTCTAAGTATTAAGTCGTCTCTTTCCCAGCAATTAATCAGAGGTTTAAATTGGATTTACATCTCAAAGCCCTAAATTTGCACACTCAAACTGTCTGTAATGAACCTAAACATCCCATTGTGAATTTCAACCTAGAAATAAGGATCTGATTATAGTATCCAATGTGTAATTAAATGGAATACTTAATTTCTTCAAATCAGAAAGAATATGCTCATTAAGACAAGCATAAGCATGAAAAACAAAAAAGAGAGATACAAGCCTAAAAATGCATTGAAATTACAGCTTCAAGGTTTTCTATGGGCACCCGAGACCCCTGACTAGCAATACGGCCACAACAAATCAATGTAAAGCAAACCATGCATAGCAAAAGGTCAAATGAAATATTTGACATCTTCACAAAAACAAATAAACACGCAGCAGAAAAAACCCTGATTGCTCCTCATATAATGAACAAATCAAACAATAACAAAGAAAAATTTTACATGATAAGGCATTTTATTGTCTGGAAAATGAGTTCTTGAAATCATTGGTGGAACGAAATTTTCATAATTGAGGAAAATAAAAATAAAAATAATGTAAAAGCAGCTCTTGGTCAAATGGTATCAATTCCAGTCCTTCACACCAAAATAAACAGCAGATTTTGATCAAGTCATTCTACTGGAGAACAGCAAGAGCTCAATCAACAATAAATTGAAGGATCTAACACTAAATTAAAGATCTAAACTACAGATCAAAGGAACCCGCTTCTTAAATTAACAGAAAATCAAAAGCAATGTGAAGAGTGAAAAAGGAGACCGACCATGATGATAGGATTTCCAGGCGCTACCAAAGTTAAAAATTCGCAAAGAGAAAAATAAGTGAAATAAGATATTTAAAGATGTATCAGAGAAAGGTATTTAAAGGGGTTTTCTTATTACGGAGATTGGACAAATAGAGAAGAGACTGTTTTCGTTTTCCTTTTCTCTAATCTAATCTCTCGATTTCAATGGAACTTCAGAATTTCAGAAATTTTATTACGGTATTTTTTGTGGTGGAGAATAGCTCAATCAACAGAAAAAACAACAGAAAATTCGAAGATCTACCACTAGACTGAAGACCTAAACTAAAGAAAAACAACAGATCAAAGGAAATCGCTTCTTAAATTAACAAAAAAAAAAAAAAACCATTAGCAAAGTGAAAGACTGAAAAAGGAGACTAACCATGGTGATAAGGTTTCCAGGAGCTACCAAGATGAAAATGGCAAATTAAAGGCTTTTTTCTGTTAAAGGAGACTTGGATTGGATAATGGAGAAGCGACTGTTCTCTTTTTCTTCTTTTTTTCTAATCTGATTCTCGATTCAATGAAATTCACGCGTGGGTAAGTTGTTAAATGTCCATTTTACCCCTAGTTACATTGCTTTTCTAGCTTGTCTTCGAGTGGGATTTTGAAACTAACCTCGCCGCACGCCGCCACGCATGTATCGTGAAGGGTCTGATTACCATTAGTCTACGGAATTGGGCTCATGGGCTTGGTTGCCTGATTCGAGATAGGCCACATAGCTATTGTCTCCAGTTAGAAATGAACTGGGCCTTCAAATTAATACATGAAATCTGGGTTATTATTATTGGAGAAATTATATAACATTTTTATACTTATTTTTAGTAACTTTTACAATTTCTTCAATTTAAAAAATTAAATAAATGTTATTTTAAAAAATTTTAAGTGAAAAAATTTAATTATAATAGCCAACCTTCATCTGATTTAGAATATTGAGGTACCAAAAAATGACGTATAAAAAATATGTCTAGCTCATGGCATGCCATCCTCCACATTGAATTGCCACACACATACATTTTGAAATGTTTGCTTGCCACGTGAAATACAATTTAATGTCAAAGCAATTCATTTTAAAACACTGATAGATGCAATTTACTAGTTATTTCCAAATTTACTCTTATTATATGTTCATATGATTATTGTATTTTCGTTTGAGCAAATTTTGAAATAATTAAATTTTACTTTAAACTTTTATTATATTGATTTTCTAGTTAATTTTTGTTAAAATATAACATCAGAGTTGCAGGGTTTATAGAAATTAAAAAATTGAAAGGAAAAAGGAATTTATTTTAGGTAAAAATATAAACATTTTAAAATTCACATTACAGTCCAATGTGAAGGGTTCAGTACCCCAACATATCAAATTCGGTCTCAAATGGACATTACGCTGAAACTACTTTCAAAAGTTGGATATCATTAGTGAAATTTACTCATATTAAGTAAATGTTACTTTTTAATTACCGATAAATATGCATACATACTTTTATATATAAAATATTGTAAAAAGAAAATACATGTATTTACCTACATTATATTCGTAAAGACAAAATATAAAATGATATTTAGGTAATATTTAAATTTTTGACATTTTATTACGACAAAATTAAAAATAAATACATTTGTTAAGTTATTAATTATGATTGGATACTTTACTAGAACACCACTTATACAAAAATGGAAGAGAGACTTTACATTTATACATTGCATGATCTCGCTTTTATTCATTGCATGATCTCTAACAATAATACTCGATGCACATTTGAAGAACACTAGTGTCTATATCTTAGAATTAATTAATTAACCTTAAGACCTGATTTCAATTAATTCTTCTTTTTCTCCTTTAAGAAAAACTGTCAAATTCAATCCCACGTCTTTTTTTTTTTTTGCGAAGTATGTTTTCTTTTTCAAATTGCACCTAATGTGGAAAAATACCAAAACTGAAACATTTAATTTTAGTAATACAGAAGCCTTATTAGCTTTTTTTTAACAAAGCCATAGATATACCTTATAAATACGTGTTGTTTAGCACGAATTTATATGCGATGGCTGCTTCCATCTGGTTGAACCTAAACCCATAAGTGGTATTGACCTGTAGAATTCCCGGAATTTTACCAACGCCAGAAATCTGGTCCAATCTGAAGATCGAAAATGCATTGTAATTTTGCATACAACATCTATAAAGGAAAATATCTTCTCCGAGTCCATAAAGATTGAAGCAATCCATTTTCAAGTGTTGCAAATACAAACCCAAGTACTCTACCATATTTCAAACATAGCTATAAAAGAACACACATTGTGCATAGCAGATCATAAAATATAATCAAAATCATGGAGACTGTTTCAGAAGTAGAAGACTACATGGTAAATCTCAAACAACAAACCAGTAACATAAAATTCAGTCAGATTGCCAGCCCATCAATTATAAACATTTCGCTTAGGAGTGCATAACAACATCTTCATTGCGAAATTAATACTTTGGTTGTTTTGGTTGTGATTCATAATTTTATTTAGCTTGCTCGGCTCCTAATCACATCAAGACCCATTTCAGTTGGATCAGTTGCCTGCAACTCTACCTGAATTCCATCAAGTTCTCTCTTGAACCTATCCTTAGAACTTGCATAGATCATCTTGCTCCTCACCCTTGATGTGTCAGGACACCTATGATATGGCAATTCAGAAAAGTGCCATAAGTTCAAAGGAATGCCAGAGATACATACAAATCATGCAAATTATTGCTAGCACAAGTTTATTACCAAGCAATAAAGAAAATTCTGCTCTTTTGGCAATTCTCTGCAGTCACAAAATCAAAATCGTAGACAGCGTAGCGGCACTCATCGGCAGGGAGGCTTGCGGTAAAATCTTCATAGCTTTGGGATGGTTCACCAAGCTTTTCCACAACCACCTGCTTCTGCTTCTCCTCAATCTTATAAACAATGAACCGGTAGGTTCGCTTAGCCTTCAACTCCAAAAACTTTAGCTTGCAATCATCATGAACAGCCATTCCAGATGCAGCGTTTGCCTGCAAATAGAAAGATATAAAAAATATACAGCAAGTCAATGATTTAATCATAGTACAGTTACCACAGTTCCCTGTTGTGTTTTGCTCAATTTATTGTATGTTATTGAGTTTAAGAGCTGAATAGCAAATTGCTTGGCTAATGTCATGACGTTTACATAGGATTAAGTTAACATTCGAAAATTTGTACAAACTAAAATCAAATACACTTGCACTGCGCTGTTCCAAGTATTAATTCGTCTCTTTCCCAGCAATTAATCAGAGGTTTAAACTGGATTTACATATCAAAGCCCTAAATTCGCACACTCAAACTGTCTATAATGAACCTAAACATCCCATTGTGAATTTCAACCTAGAAATAAGGATCTGATTACATTATCCAATGCGTAATTAAATGGAATACTTAATCTCTTCAAATCAGAAAGAATATGCTCATTAAGACAAGCAGAAGCATGAAAAACAAAAAAGAGAGATACAAGCCTAAAAATGCATTGAAATTACAGCTTAGGTTTTCTATCGGCACAAGAGACCCCTGACTCGCAATACGGCAACAACAAATCAATGTAAAGCAAACCATGCATAGGAAAAGGTCAAATAAAATATTTGACATCTTCACATGAACCGAATAAATATGCTGCAGTAAACACCCAGACTGCTCCTCATATAATCAAATCAAACAATAACAAAGAACATATTACATGATAAGGCATTTCATTGGCTGGGAAATGAGTTCTTCAAATCATGGGAGGAACGAAATTTTCATAATTGAGGAAAATTAAAATAAAAATAATGCAAAGGAGCTCTTGGTCAAATGGTGTCAATTCCAGTCCTTCACACCAAAATGAACAGCAGATTTTGATCGACAGATCGGACCATCAAAAATTAAAGAAAATCAAACACCAGCGGACTAACTAACAATCCAAAGCATACACAACACAAGATCCATAACAATTGCAGAGCAAAGATCAATCATTCTACTGGAGAACAGCAAGAGCTCAATCAACAATAAATTGAAAGATCTACCACTAAATTAAAGATCTAAACTACAGATCAAAGAAAACCGTTTCTTAAATAAACAGAAAATCAAAAGCAAAGTGAAGAGTGAAAAAGGAGACTGACCATGATGATAGGATTTCCAGGAGCTACCGAAGATAATAAATCGCAAAGAGAAAAATAAGGGAAATAAGATATTTATTGATGTATCAAAGAAACGTATTTAAAGGGCTTTCTTATTACAGAGATTGTTGGATAAAAGCGACGCGTGGTTATATTATTAAATGTCAATTTTACCCCTCCCAGACACATTGCTTTCGTGGTCGGTCTTCGACTGGGATTTTGAAACTAACTTCGCCGTCGCCGTGCAGAAATCGTGAACGACCATGGGCTTGGTTTTCTAATTCGGAATAGGCCATGTAGCTGTGGTCACCGTTTGGAAAAGAAAGGGATATATATGAATAGGGCGAACGAGCTCCGAGCCGTTCGCGAGCAGCTCGATGTTCGCTCGATAAAAGTTCGACCCGAGATTCGAATCGATAATAAACGAGTCAACCTAGAGCCGAAAATTTATTAAACGAGCCGAGCAGTTAGGCTCGCGAACAGCTCGTTTAAAAAAATTCGCGAGTAGTTCGTTTAATTGGCTGGCGAGCTGCTTGTTAAATAAGCTCGTGAACCTATTAAAATGACGTAATTTTGGTACCAAACTAAAAAAATATGCTTTAATTAAGTCATTGTCTCTCCACTTATTTTTTGCTATTTCATTTCTCTTTCACATAAACTATTATTTTCATTTTCTCACTGAAACAACATTAAAAATGAAATTTTTTTTTTATTTTTGACTAACTCTTAACGAGTTCAAACACGAGCTCGAATAGCAGTAGGAAACGAGTTCGAACTTATTTGTGAGCTAAAAACTCAAGCTCGAAATGAACTCGAATTCAAGCTTATTTGCGAGCTCAAACTCAAGCTTGAATAGCAACATAAAATAGCCAAATTCGCAAGGCTAAAGCAAACCAAGCTCACGAGTCTCAAAACGAGCCAAGCTCGCGAGCCGAGCTCGAACTCGTGAAATTTAATACTAGCTTGAGGAATTTAACACGAGCTTGACTTGAGCTCGAACTCGTGAAATTTAAAACGAGCCGACCTCGGGTAGCACAATACTTGACTCGACTCGGCTTGTTTGCAGCACTATATATATAAATTGGCATAAAATTTTGGAGGGTTTTTTGAATTTCATCCATTAAAAAGGCTTTAAAATTCGAAGTATTAACAAATCTTTTAAAAAAGCAAAAAGCACCGCCATTAGTTTTGAAAGCAAAAATGGATATTTATTAAAAAAATTTGGTGAATCTTGGAAAATGATAAGAATATAAACGAGCGTTGGTTAGAAAGTTTAGAACTGGCAATGGATGAGAAAATGCACTTAAAAATTCATTATAGTCGTCCGTCCACTATTGGTTCACATCGGAATCGTAAGGAAACATATCAAAAACCTAAGATATACTGACATTTGAGAAAACTCAAAATAAAAACGATAAAAAGAAAATTCATAAACAGATCTAAACATCACTATATTCTGTAGAGTTTCAATTGATATATCGTGAATTTCAGTCATGATTTGTAGGATTTTCGATATTGGTGAGTTTCCATTGAAATATATGTTTAGTTCCGACGATTCGGTGAGTGTACATTGCTATTCACCTGAGTGTAGCTTCTATTTTGATTTGTTTCCATAAATGATTGATGCATCTTCAGATCACAATGGTTTCAGTCGAGTTTCTATCAACGAGTAGATCGCGAAGCTTTCAATTCATTTTCCATAGAAGATCATGGCGTTTCCATCAAGTTACCGTCAAAGATCATGATGTTTCCATTAATTTTTATGCTGTTTTGTATTTGTCATCGGGGAATCTCAAAAGAAAGCTAATGATATAAAAATGGCGAACACTTTGCTTTTATACATTTCTTGAATAATGATACTTGGTGTACATTTGAAGTTTTTTTGAACGCTAAAGTGTCCATTTCTTAGGATTAAGTAATTAACCTTAAGACCTGACTTAAATCAATTCTTCTTTTTCTCCTTTAAGATAGACTCTATTAACACGAATTTATCTGATGGCTGCTTCCATCTGGTTCCTAATCCCATAAATGCATATAAGTGGTATTGACCTGTCAAAACTAGAATTCCCGGAATTTTACCAACACCAGAAATCTGGTCCAATCCGAAGATCGAAAATGCATTGTAATTTTGTATACAACATCTATAAAGGAAAATATCTTCTCCGAGTCCATAAAGATTGAAGCAATCCATTTTCAAGTGTTGCAAATACAAACCCAAGTACTCTACCATATTCAAACATAACTATAAAAGAACACACATTGTGCATAGCAGATCATAAAATAATCAAAATAATGGGGACTGTTTCAGAAGAAGAAGACTATACGGTAAATCTCAAACAACAAACCAGTTACATAACTCAGTAAGATTGACAGCCCATCAGATATAAACATTTCGCTTAGGAGTGCATAACAACATCTTCATTGCGAAATTAATACTTTGGTTGTGATTCATAATTTAATTTAGCTTGCCCGGCTCCTAATCACATCAAGACCCATTTCAGTGGGATCAGTTGCCTGCAACTCTACCTGAATTCCATCAAGTTCTCTCTTGAACCTATCCTTAGAACTTGCATAGATCATCTTGCTCCTCACCCTTGATGTGTCAGGACACCTATGATATAGCAATTCAGAAAAATGCCATAAGCCAGAGACACATACAAATCATGCAAATTATTGGTAGCACGAGTTTATTACCAAGCAATAAAGAAAATTCTGCTCTTTTGGCAATTCTCTGCAGTCACAAAATCAAAGTCGTAAACAGCATAGCGGCACTCATCGGCAGGGAGACTTGCAGTAAAATCTTCATAGCTCTGGGATGGTTCACCAAGCTTTTCCACAACCACCTGCTTCTGCTTCTCCTCAATCTTATAAACAATGAACCGGTAGGTTCGCTTAGCCTTCAACTCCAAAAACTTTAGCTTGCAATCATCATGAACAGCCATTCCAGATGCTGCGTTTGCCTGTAAATAGAAAGATATAAAAAGTATACAGCAAGTCAATGATTTAAACCATCATACTACAGTTACCAAAGTTCCCTGTAGTGTTTTGCTCAATTCATTGACTTTTAACAAATGTATGTTCCTTGAGTTTAAGAGCTGAAATCACTTAACAAATTTAACATTTGAAAATTTGTACAAACTAAAATCACATGCACTTGCACTGCGCTGTTCTAAGTACTAAACAGTCTCTTTCCCAGCAATCAATCAGAGAATTAAATTGGATTTATATCTCAATTGCTTAAATTTGCACACTCAAACTGCCTATAATGAACCCAAACATTAAGGATCTCTCCGAAATCAGAAAGAATATGCTCATTGAAACAGGTGGGGTGGGGGGTGAAGATAAAAGCCTAAAAATGCATAGGAATTACAAAATTCAAGGTTTTCTGTAGACCTGGCAATTCGAGTTCATAGGTCGAGTCCGTGTCGGGTTGACATTTTTTTTGACATGATTACCCTTAACCCGTACACGATTCGATTAATAAATGGGTCAATACCTCAACCATGAACACGGCTCGTTTATTAAACGGGATACCTGATACGACACAATACGACACGATTAGACACCCGTGACACAAATTGACCCAAATTTGACACGAATTAAACCGAACACGACCCGTTTATTGACCCTATAACATAAACATAAATCAAAACAACATTTTTCTCAAACATAAAATTTGAAATTAAACTAATAGAAACATAATTAAAGTTTTAATTCAAGCAAAAATTAAATTTAAACATCATTTTCTGCATTTTTTCTCAAATATTTAAAATGATAGATTTTATTTTTAGGGCAACATGTGTGTGTGTGTATATATATATATATATATGACCCATTTACAACCCGTATGATTAGGTGGATTCGAGTCATTGGTTAACCCATATATATATATATATGACTCGAATCCACCTAATCATACGGGTTGTAAATGGGTCAACCCGTTTATAACCCAAAACCATTTAACGTAAACCCAAACCCGTTTAACACTGTGGTGTTGTGTCGGATTATGTCGTTTCAGTTTTTGAGAGGGCTAGTTTTCTGCCGGCACACGCAACCTTCAGACTAACAATACGGCAAGAACAAATCAATGTAAAGCAAACCATGCATAGCAAAATGTCAAATAAAATATTTGACATCTTCACATGAATCGAATAAATATGCTGCAGTAAACACCCTGACTGCTCCTCGTATAATGAAATCAAACAATAACAAATAAAATTTTACATGATAAGGCATTTCATTGGCCGGTAAATGAGTCCCTGAAATAGTAGGAGGAACTAAATTTTCACAATTGAGGAAAATAAAAATAAAAATAATGCAAAGCAGCTCTTGGTCAAAATGGTGTCAGTTCCCGTACTTTTCCAAAATAAACAGCAGATTTTGATCGACAGATCGGACCATCAAAATTAAAGAAAATCAAACACCAGCAGACTAATTAACAATCCAAAGCATACACAACACAATATCCATAAACAATTGCAGAGCAAAGATCAAGTCATTCTACTGGAGAACAGCAAGAGCTCAATCAACAATAAATTGAAAGATCTACCACTAAATTAAAGATCTAAACTAGAGATCAAAGAAAACCGTTTCTTAAATTAACAGAAAATCAAAAGTAAAGTGAAGAGTGAAAAAGGAGACTGACCATGATGAAAGGATTTCCAGGCGCTACCAAAGATAAAAATTCGCAAGGAGAAAAATAAGGGAAATAAGATATTTATTGATGTACTAGAGAAAGGTATTTAAAGGGCTTTTCTTATTACAGAGATTGGATAAACGGAGAAGACTGTTTTCTTTTTCCTTTTCACTAATCTAATATCTCAATTTCAATGGAAATTCAGAATTTTAGAAATTTTATTATGGTATTTTTTGTGGTGGCTGGCTCCACCTTCCGCCATATATCATGATTGTTGCTTATGCGTGACAGAGCGAAGAAGGTCTGTCCAATAACAATGCGACGCGTGGTTACTTATTAAATGTCAATTTTAACCCTCCCAGAGACATTGCTTTCGTGGTCGGTCTTCGACTTGGATTTTGAAACTAACTTCGCCGTCCGCGCAGAAATCATGAACGACCATGGGCTTGGTTTTCTAATTCGGGATGGTCCATCTAGCCGTGGTCACCAGTTTGAAAAGAAAGGGTATATAGGATACAATTTAAAACAAAAAACAGGTAAAATTAAATTTTAATAGTATCATTTATACAAAAAATACAGTAATATACAGTAATTATACAATACATATATAATAGTGATAAAAAATTGTACATTAAATTTTAAATTTTTTATATCTGTACAAAAACTATACAATAGTTTTACTTTTTTTTTTATTTATAATTTTTTTATTGAAAAATTTAACCAAACGTCACTTTTCGTAAAATAAATTAATCAAGTATTGATTTTTCCTTTAACTTATCGTTTTAGACTTTGTTTGGATAAAGAAATTTTTTATTAAAATCATTTACCTAAGACCCCATATATGACTTCGCATAAAAATTTTGGCGTCGTTTGAATTCATCCATTAAAAAGTCCGAGAATCCAAAATGACAACCAATCTTTTAAAAAAGCAAAAAGGACTCGCATTAGTTTTAAAAGCAAAAACGAATATTTATTAAAAAATTGTGAAAGTTTAAAACCAAGGGTGGACGAGAAAATGCATCGGAAAATTCATCATCGTCATTCATCCACCGCTGATTGACATTGAAATCGTGACGGGAACATATCATAAACCTAAGATATACTGATATCTGAGGAAACATAAAATAAAAACGATAAAAAGAAAATTCATAAATAGATCTGAAAATCACTTTATTTCATAGAGTTTTAGTTGAAATATCATGAATTTCATTCATGATTTGCAGAATTTTCAGATACATGGTGTGTTTATCTTGAAATATATGTCGAGTTCTGACGATTTGGTGAGTGTAGCTTCTGTTTTGATTTGTTTGCAGGAAACGAAGGATGCATCTTTAGATCGAAATGGTTTCAATTGAGTTTTTGTCGATGTGTAGATCGCAAGGCTTTCAATCCATTTTCCATTGAAGATCATGGCGTTTCCATCAAAATTCCGTCGAAGATCATGACGTTTCCATCAAGTTTTCTGTTGCTTGATTTTTTGTATTTGTCGTTGGAGAACCTTGAAAGAAACCTAAAGTGTGCATTGTGTTTGAAAGGTTTCTGTCTTGGTTTAGACCAAAAACGTGAATGAAAAGAGGATTCTGTTGAGTTTCAGGCCTGAAGCTGTAAAGATTATGAATTTTTCCGGTGAATATTTTAGGTAGGAAAACATGGAGGTTGATCTTGTCGAAAATCATAACAGTCGAAAAATTTAACGGAGCATCATCAATAAAATGCAGGAACCAGAATCTCTATTGTAAACCTATCATCTACAACTGTAAACTTGAAATGAATAAAATGGGCTTATTGGCTATAATTTTTATTTTTTTTTCTTAAAAAGCTTTAAATAGCCTTATTTTCTATTGTTTTATTGATTTTGGATCCTTTAACAAATATTTTAATTAGTGTGGAAGTTTACATATATATCCAAAAAAATTTTACAATCCATTTTGTAAAATCGTCAGATGACGAAGCATAAATGAAAAAAATATTGATATCTTTATTTTCAAAGAATTTTTGGCCAATTTTTTCTTTAAAAAAATGGAAATTAAGAAACCGACTTACATAATCCGAGAAGATGTCGGAAACTATATGTCTTCCTAATGAGTCGAGCCGTTCGTGAGCGGTTCGATATTCGCTCGATAAAAACTCGAATCGAAACTCGAATCGATAATAAATGAGTCTTGAGCCGAAAATTTACGCTCATTTAATAAATGAACCGAGCAGTTAGGCTCGCAAGCCGGCTAGCGAACAGCTCGTTTAAAAAAACTCGCGAGTAACTCGTTTAATCGGCTCGCGAGTTGCTCGTTAATTAAGTTCGCGAGTCTATCAAAATGATGTAATTTTTATCAAATTAAAAAATATGTTTCAACCAAACCACCCGTCTCCATACTTATTTTTTGCTATTTCATTTATTTTTCACTGAAATTGCTATTTTCATTTTCTCACTGAGACGACATTAAAAATGAATTTTCTTATTTTTGATTAACTTTTAACGAGTTCGAATACGAGCTCGAATAGTAGCAGGAAACGAACTAGAGCTTATTTGTGAGGTGAAACTCGAGCTCGATACAAGCTCGAATTCAAGCTTATCTGAGAGCTCAAATTCGAGCTCGAGCTCGAATAACAACATAAAACAGTTAAGCTTACGAGCCGAGTTCGAGCTCGTGAAATTTAAAACGAGCGGAGCTCGAGTAGCATAATACGCGGCTTGCAGCCGTATTGCTTTCCGCCACCCCCGCATCTCCTCCATAATGATCGACAGCCCTAGTGCAGGCGAATCTTTAGTATTGTACGGTGCTCGCAAGTCAATGAAAACAAAATTTTCAAGTGATATTGTTTCTAATAAAATAATATAAGAGTAATGAATGTTGTGACTTCAAAATTTTATTAAAAACAATATCACTTCAAAGATGGTTATGTCGAGTAGCCGGTTGCAAGCGAGCTTCTAGGCTTTTTTGAACGAGTTTTAGATGGTAATCTGTGGAGTTGCAGACAAAATCAATTTTCATTTTATAGTTAATGATTTATTAATCAATGATTGATTCATTAGTTTTTTTAAACAAACATAAAACTAAGTTTAAGAATTACAATATAAACTACATAAATATTTCATGAATGGGAAGAATAATATTTTGTGATGTTTCATATATTATCTTTTAATAATATTTCCTAATATCTAATATATTTTTATTAATGTTTACAACTATTGTATTTAAAAAAATAATTAAAGATATTCAAACAATGTTATCGAAATAACATGTGATTTATGTTTAACAACAAATAATTAAAATGTGTTCAATTAGACTAACCAATTCAATTAAAAAATATTATTTAATATTTTCCTTTTATTTATTAAATTTTATCAGTCTATCAATTAATTGTCAAATAGAGTTTATCTAAACACTAATTAATCTATTACAATTATATGTTTCATTAAAATTAATTTCCTTCAATAATTCTAATTTATTCAAATTTTCTTATCACTAATTACTCTTAAAAGTTCACTAAAAACATTAACTTAAATTAAATATATATACATAATTGATTATTGGACACTTCTTCAGAACACTATTTGTTAATTAATTTTATTGTATTTCTTTTTTTTTTTTTCTTTCCCTCTCTTTTTTTTTCTTCTTCCGCCCCAACAGCTTCTCTGCTTCTTTCTTTCGTAATCTATCTTTTATTTATATGCATTGATTAGGATAGTCCAACGTGACATTTCCTTTTACATGCATGGTGATACGTGTCATCCAATTATAACATTTATCCTTTTTTTTTCAAAAAATATTAAAATAATTAATATTAATTATTTTTATCTTTTATTTAATATCAAAATTTTTAAATATTTTAATCATGTCTAAATAACATTCATATCGTTATCGGTGATATTTCAATTTTAACACGGTACACATATTATTTTTCTCATTCCGTTTATATTTAGTCATCTAAATATTTATGTAACAATAAATTAGATATTTGTGCTGGCAATTATTAGTTTTGATAATTTAATTATTCTTATTTTATTTTCAATTAAATTTATAAAATATTTGTATAGAAATTCTTATTAGGAGGCTAATTTTTATTTAACATTACCAATAATAGTATCGTTTAAACGGTAAAATTGTATTATGTCTTTAATAACTATATACATAACTTATAATTTTAATTAGCTTAACCCATCTACTTGGTCCCTTCACCGGTGGATTGGTTCTTAATATTGATAGTATTCTATCTTCAACGGCGCAATTATAGGCAACTGGTGACTGGTGACCTTGTGCGTGGGTCAAATACTTAAGCTTGGTGTTCTATATTGATGGCGGAACTTGCCGTGTGTTTCCTGAAGCTATAATGTGCTAATGCATTAACACATTTGGGTCATGTCTCGAATTCTTCTTTAATTATTCTTGAAGCTCCTCCTTTGAAATTGCTTCCTAAATTATATGCTGATACATTGTTGTATATTGGTTAGTCGATATTTTCAATTTATTGATTAATAATATTTTGGATTGAATTGACTAATTAGTTACCCTAGTACTGATATTATTACAGATTTCAATTATGTAATTGAATTTCGTTCTCTTTACACTTAAAGAAAAATATAAATATAATGTAGTAATTTTAAATGAAAAAAGATGAGTTGCCGCAACAACAGGTTGCACCACCCGAGAGTACTCTTCTTCCTCCTTAGGAGGATGGATTGTGACCAAATCTGGTAAGGAGTAATTGGCCCTTGTTTACCAACAAATATGAGTTGCAGACTTAGGCCATGAATTGAAGCTTTAACAGTACATCATCGATACAGTGATAAATAGTTGTCTTTTTCAATTTGGTTGCAGCGGCCGGGCGACTTTGATCATAAATAGGAACGGGTCCTTTGAAGTTTTAAGAGCAGGCGTGTTTCTTTCACTTTAACTTAGATTTAAGTAACGGTGTTTGAGCAATTGAGGGCAATCGTGTCACATCTCTAACATTATGGAAATAGCGGTGAAACTTTTTAAATAAAAATTTTAAATGAAAAAGAGGAAAACAATCTCTGGCTTCCTATTGGTCCATTTTAAAGGACGCGGATTGCTACCTACACCATCCTTAACCGTCAGTAAGGCTCCGATCCAACGGTTTTAATTCTTCCAACCTTGGACTTCTAACACGATCACATCCAAATCCCGGGTTATAAAACTGACTTTCATTATTCAGTTTGTCGGGTCTCACATTAACGGGTCGGAATTTATCATCAGATGGACGGCGGAGCAAAAGTAAAGAAGGGTGCTGGTGGCAGGAAAGGCGGAGGTCCCAAGAAGAAGCCCACTTCTAGATCAGTCAAAGCGGGTCTTCAGTTCCCGGTTGGTAGAATAGGTAGATACTTGAAGAAGGGAAGGTATTCACAACGTGTCGGATCCGGAGCTCCGGTTTACTTGGCTGCAGTGCTCGAGTACTTAGCTGCTGAGGTAACTTCCTTCTTGCATCCTCTTAGTTTTTTCTTTTCCTTTTCTGATCTGTAGTTGTGTTTGATTTCGTTTAAGATAAAATTACCCGCTTGTTAGGTTCGTTAACTTTGGTAATTTTAGTTATAAATTTGTGTTTGATTGCTAAGAAAATGCTAGAACATGATTTGCTTGTCAGAATTTAGCATCTAAGAAGTTAAATTAGGGTTTGGACTAATTTGATTCCCCATATTTGTAATTCTGAGTGGTTAATTGAAACCCTAATTCCTTTTCTGATTTGGGTGTATAGGTTCTGGAATTGGCCGGAAATGCAGCTAGAGATAACAAGAAAAATAGAATTATACCAAGGCATGTTTTGCTTGCTGTAAGAAATGACGAAGAGCTTGGAAAATTGCTTGTTGGAGTAACCATTGCCCATGGAGGTGTTCTTCCCAACATCAACCCTGTACTTCTTCCCAAGAAAGCTGAGAAAGCTGCAAAGGAAAAAGAACCCAAGTCTCCATCAAAGGCAACAAAATCTCCAAAGAAAGCTTGAGCCATTTCAGCTGTTAGTCTCTGATGTTGTATGTAGTTTTTGAGTTTTTATTAATGTGCATTAAAGATGTTTATGGATTTGAAGAAATTGTGTAGTCCTTTGATCTTTAGAAATCAATGTTAGGATTGACAATTGAGATTAATGGATGCAAGTACTTGTTAATGTTCTTCATTTTGTTTTTCTTTTGTGTTATTGCTTTGGATCTATTCGCTTTTGTTGGATTCTTTGTGAGTGGAAGTTTTGTACTGCACCATTTCAATAGCTTTATTTTGCTTATACGAAATTGAATGCTGGAGAGAACATTTCTGTACTTTTTCCGTTTCTTTTTTAAAGTTATGTTCTTTGCTATTGCTTGCATGTTTGCTTATTCCTCTAGTAAGGGTGCTGCTTTTATGGGATGCCTCTTTTTATTATGTTTCTTTAGTAGTCAATAAATTGCTTGTAAGCAATATTTGTGCTGTCTTGGAGAATAGAAAGAAAAATATGGTGCTATTAGCTTAAATTTTTGAACAGGCTTCAATTTGTTTTGGAGCAAATGGCTAAATTTGATGTTCAATGTCTAAAATATCTTTTGATGGATTGGATATAATTTTTTCATCCGATTTTATCATTTTATACGCAGTTAATTGTTGTAGAGCTAGGGAAGAATGCTCAAGAGTTGCTCGTTCACTCTTAGCCGATGATTCTTTCTTCTTCTTTAAAGCAAAGGAGAGAGTGTAACAAAATTAAGTCTTATGGTCACTAGAGAAAAAAGAAGTACTTAATTCTCTTGTTGGGGGAGGTATTTTGGACTTCCTTTCATTGGAAGAAATAAGAAGCAAGCCTCTTATTATTTGAATGATCGATTGTGGAGCAAGATTAACTCATGAAAAACTAAGTGCTTAAGAGTTCCAAAAGACTATGAATTCTTCTTATTGGTAGAATTTTAAAACTAATGGCAAAAGTATGCATGGGTACTAGGTCATCTTCTTCACAGTTTCTGATTTAAAATGCTTTTTAAATTAAAGAGTGTTCTTTGCTTCTTTTTTAAAGTTTTGGGTTGTAATTTTTTATTTGGCACCTAAAAAATTGATAAATTTAAAAGAACCCTTAATTTATGATAGAAAACTAAATTCTGCACACTGACATGATGGAATTAGTCTCATAATTCATCATTGGATAAAAAAACAAAATTCCCGAGAGGGCAGTCACCCAAACAAACATTTATGTTATTTAAATTTGTTGGATTTCATAATAATTTACCCAATAATAGTTTCATATAAAAATGGGAGAATTTTAATTTTTTTTCTTTGCAAGAAAAACTAAGAAATTAATATCGAAAGCATAAAGTTTAGATTAAGTGATAATTTCTTTTAATAAATAAATAAAGTTTAGACCTACGACAGCGTTTCATTTTGCTTACGGTACATTTAACAATTTCAGCCTTTGAACTGGTTTCCGCTTATTCTTAAGCTTAGAGATCAAATGAAGTGCTGGAAGCGCTGCGCCGATAGTCTCTCCAGCTCAGTTCCCCTAGCGAGATGGTTATGGGCTCGGAACTATTCCACTAAACTATTTGTTGGAGGTCGCACTCTAAATTTCATTCTCAATGTTCCAGTAATTTCATTTTGCATAATTTTTTGTTTTTATTTGTAGATTTCTTTTTTCCCTGTGATTTCAGGGCTCTCTTTTGGTACAAATGAAACTGTGTTGAAGAATGCTTTTGAAAAACATGGAGAAATAGTTGAAGGTAATCTACATAGCAAATTCAAACTTAGTACTGTTGATTATTCCTTGAATAAGACGTAAAAGAATATAATCTATAATGTAATCGAATCCTTGCATTTTAGTTTAATGATTGTATTGTAGACGGTGTTATTTTGTTATAACACATCGAAATGACATGGATTTTATGTTTGATTTAGTAAAGATAATATGTGATCATGTGAATGGGAAATCAAAAGGATATGGGTTTGTGCAGTTCACTAATGAATCTGCTGCCTCCTTTGCTTTGGATGAAATGAATGGTCAGGTATGTGACTTGATTACGGGATCTTCTTATCCTTGTTTTTGATATACGTGAATTTCCAATATAAATCTACTCTGAAAGTTGTAAGTCTTGAATCAGTTATGTTAATTTTGAAAGTTGTTTGGTTTATTCTTTGCAGTTGCTGGATGGTAGAAGTATTCGTGTACATTATGCACACAAGAACTGACTAAAAGAAGGTATGTATCTTATCTGCAGCTTTTTGTTGATATTCATACTCTTGCTTCTATGACAGCTATTCTTTTGATAGGGCTTTATCTGTTTATGATGGTTTTGAACTTCACATTATGTGTATAAAATACTGTTGTAGTCATTTAGAGGGACAAATGCTCTTCTCATGAGTCAAAAGAATTCATTCAAATATTGAAAACCTGAAAATAGCTCCAGCCCTTTAAATGTACGACAAGAAAAGAGAATTTTACAGTAATAATATATTAAGGTGTAGTATATTCTGTCTGGATATCTAGCAACAGGTCCTTATGTTTCGATGGCAGTCAATTTTTGAGGTTTAGAATAATTTATCCCAGCTCTCATCCTTTACGGAATAAAAATAAACCACGAGTCTCTGTTAATTTTGCTGATATAGTCAACATTCTTCATTGAAGAGCCTTTTTATAGTGATGAGAAAGTTTCCGATAGTTGCAATGTTACAGAAAAATTACAACCAATCTTCAAGATAAAAGTAAATTCTACATTGAATGGATTGAACAAGTTGCTAAAATTTGTTAGTGATTTGGGAAGCCTCATCGTTGTTCATAAGGATAAATTTATGGATAATCAGTCTTCCTGCTAAAAGATTTATGGTTACAAATAATACTCGAGTATATATTCTGGTTATATCATTAAACTTTTAATATAAGGAAACAAGTTGAAAAAAGTTATTTTAGATAAAAGGACAAAGGGAAAGAGGAAAGCAGTTACTGTAAAGGCGTATCTTACTACTTCCATATTTTGTTAAAATGAGATGAGAGAATTCAGGCTTGCCCTTTATAATGTGCCTTCATGTTTTGATTGTATAATCTCTCTAAAATTCATGTATTGTTGGTCATTAGTTTGTCATCATTTACTTTCTATTCTCCTCTTAATCAGAAATGTTAGTTTCAGCAGCAATGATACTATTCGTGTTTTTGCGAGCAATGGGAAAATGAATTGGCAGTTCTCTGCTCTTGTAGAACCTATTAGTGTTCCTCCATTTGTTAATGTCCATGAGTTTGTGATACAATGAAATTGAACATAATGAATAATTATTAGCAGCAGCAATTGAATTGAACCTAATAAATAGGTATCAGCGGCATGCACTACATATATGTTATTAGGGATTTCTTTGAATTTAGAGAAAGGAGATGTTTGAAACTAAATGTTTGGTCATTCACTAAAGCACAATTGGGTGAAAATAGTACAGATGTGAAGTACAATATGGAAAATAAATCCCCAAATCCCTTTATATTGTTCTAAAATTTACAGCCTAACAGGCTAATATTCGCGCAACCATAGTACTAATGATCAGATTATAACATGTTTAAACTCACAAGTTAAAAGTACGGAATCCTTGTAACAAACGGTTCAAAATCCTCTTTTACAAATTAAAAAGATAAAGAAGGGGGAATTATGACGATGGCTAATGTATGATTCTAGATAATCAATTGGCATTAATGATGACTAATGTAGGAGCACCTGACCTAGGCTGTTTCGTAAGCTCTTAAGTGTTCCTTATTTCTTTATAATTTAATTATTTAGGAAAATATCTTTCGAGTTTTAGTTTTTTTTCTTTAACTAGAATTCCTCTTTACTAAAATATACTAATCAGGAACAGTTTTTAGTGTAGGATCAGGATTTATCTTTACTCCTACAAACAGGAGGACGTCAAACAGTTTCAGTCTTGTGTTTTCCTAATTATTCAGAAATTTGATCATATGTTTGTTTAGAACCTATTATCTTATGACATTCCAAACTAAGATCACCCCATTGCCGTAAACTTCTCTGCTGCATCAGTGAATCCTTCACTTTTAGGAGTTGGTTCTGCAGGATATAAAACCTGCCTGGGAGGCAATTATAGATTACCCAAATATCCTTCAAGCATCTCTACAACTTTGTTCTTCGGAGGATGATCAGAAGGTTTCATCTGTATGGGGACTATAATTCTGTTTTAACCACTTCCCTCACCATTTTATTGTTCTTTGTTGTTGCATCTTCTATTTCCTACTCTCCATTAAAGAGTCATTTGTTGACCCAAAATGGATGGTATTTTGTTGCCGAGCCCGTTCAGGTCTATACACGTAAGCAACCACGTGTACAGATCCTTGAGGTGGAATAGTTGATTTGTCTTGCTGCTGATCTGTCTTTTATTTCTGTTAGTTGTTTGACTTTTCTTTTGAGTTGTTCCACTTTGTTAGGAGGGGATCTCTTCCACTTTCTGCATTCCTATTTTAACAGCCTATTTAAATATTCAATAAGCATCAATGAAAGAATCAACTTGGAAATCAATTAGTCTTGAGTACTTTAACTCAAAGGTTTAAGGTTCCCTCTATTGAGCCTCAGCATTTTTAAAATAGGTCGAAGTAAGAAAACTACCATTCCACTCATTCCATCTTCGCCGTCTTCCACCTCAAATAGGCCCATAACCGATCCCAAACTAAGGACCATAACATCTTGGTGTCAGAGCCTGAAGTTATGGGCAATTCAGTTCAAAGGCAGCTTAACAAACTCTTCGAGTTGATGTTGGTCAAACAGAAGACGAACAAAGCACGCAATGAGAAGATGGACCAATTCCAGGCTCAACTGGAAGCCATCTCCCTTGATTTACAATCAACTAAGAAGAGTTTATCTTCTTCTAGTGCTGAAAGTCAAGTCCGGCTGAGGAAGGACAAAGGAATTTCTGGGACAGCTAATTCAGATACTTCTGGAGGGAATTCTGTCGTTCCAAAATACACAAAACTTGATTTTCCACGCTTCAACATACTCGAAGATCCCTTGGGATGGCTTAGCCGAAGTCAACACTTTTTCAAACATCAATTTACTCCAGATGACGAAAAAGTAGGCTTAGCCTCCTTCCATTTGGAAGGTATTGTCCAATTATGGTACTTGCAGCTAATTCAAGACAACCCGGATCCCACTTGGACTAACTTCGTTCACCAATTAACCTGCGTTTTGGACCTCCCATTCGCAGCAACAAATTGGGTGAATTAGCCAAACTCAAGCAGACTGGTTCTGTAGAAGAATACCAGAACAAGTTTGAGGTATTGGTGTCCAGAGCTGGATCTTTAACTCAGCCACAAAAGGTTCAGTTGTATCTCAGCAGGTTGCAGGAGTATATCGCCGTAGAGGTTGAACTCCATCAACCACAGGACTTGGTCACAACTATGAGTATGTTGTGCCTTTATGGAGAAAATTGTTTTCTTGAAATGCCTTCAGTCGCGATTTCGGCGCAATACTCCAACAACAGAAGTTCGTAACAACTGAACCATCAAGCGCCTCACTGCAGATGAGATGGATGAATGACGAAAGAGGGGGTTGTGTTTTAATTGCGATGAGTCGTTTGCACGTGGACACCAATGCAAACGATTGTTCTCGATTGATCTGGCTGACGGACTTCCTTCAGATAATGATGTTGATTCTGATCCGTCACCCGAAATCTCTCTACACGCAATTACTGGAACTCGCAACGCTCAATCTATGCAATTGCACGGAACTTGGAAGGGTATCCAGGTATTAATTCTTGTTGATTCTGGAAGTACTCACAGCTTTGTCTCTGTTTCCAAAATCGCAGAGGTGCAAGCTGATGTCGATGCGAGGGATGGATTGCGGGTAAAGGTTGCAAATGGGGAACAGGTCCAGTAATTTGCAAGAAAGCCCTAATTGCATTGGACTTTGCCACTTTTACGATGGATTTGTCTGTTTTGCAACTAACTGGTTTTGATGTTGTTTTGGGGGTAAATTGGCTGAGAACTTTTGGGCCCATTTTATGGGGCTTTGATATTATGCGAATGTTCTTTTGTTAATGGGAAATTAATGGAGCTCAACAGCGCTCAATCAAAGACAAGAGAACAATCTAAATTACACTCCTTGCTGGCCGCAAACAATCAAGACACGCAACTCCAGAGACTGTTGATCGAATTTGCTGCTCTTTTTGAACCAGCGACAGGACTACCTCCAACCTGCTCATGTGATCACCGTATTCCCTTGGAGCCTGGATCTGAACCAGTAGTGGTGCACCCTTACCAATACCCTCATGGTCAGAAAGATGAAATTGAGAGGCAATGTGCGGCTATGCTCCGACAAGGCATCATAAGGCCAAGTCATTCTTCATTTTCTTCCCTAGTAATCTTGGTTCCTAAAACAGATAAATCATGGCGTTTGTGTGTAGACTACAGGGAGCTCAATACTAGGACCATAAAGGATAAGTTCCCAATTCCGGTGATCTATGAACTTTTGGATGAATTGGATGGAGCAAAATTTTTTACAAAGCTCGATCTGCTTGCCGGTTATTATCAAATAGCCATGTATCCTCCAGACATAGAAAAGACGGCTTTTCGTACTCATCACGGCCATTTCGAATTCTTGGTTATGCCGTTTGGACTGTTCAATGCCCCATCCGCCTTCCAATCTTTGATGAATGAGGTATTCTGGGACTATTTACGCAAGTTTGTTTTGGTTTTTTTTGACGATATTCTGGTGTTTAGCAGCTCTTGGCCGGAACACATGCATCACCTCCGACAAGTGTTCCAATTATTAGCAGCAAACAAGCTCTTCCTGAAACAGTCGAAATATTCATTCGGCCAAACACAAAACTCTTACTTGGGCCATATCATATCTGCAGAGGGAGTCAAAGTGGACAATACTAAAATTGCGGCTGTTTCGGAGTGGCCAAGACCAACTACACCGCGGGGTTTACGGGGCTTTCTCGGCCTCACTGGCTATTACCGCAAATTTGTATGCAATTATGGATCTATTGCTGCCCCTCTTACTGCCATGTTGCGAAAGAATTCTTCCCACTAGACTGATGATGCAATTCAAACTTGTGACAAATTGAAGCTGGCCCTCACTTCCACACCAATTCTGATTCTCCCTAACTTTGATTTAATGTTCATTATTGAGTGTGATGCCTCTGACACAAGTATTGGAGCAGTACTTCTTCAAGAAAATAAACCTATAGCTTTCTTCAACCGAGCAATGGTTGCCCGCCATGTCAGTTTTCCAGCTTACGAGAAAGAGTTAATTGGCTTGGTCAAGGCCATCAAACACTGGAATTCTTATTTATGGGTGAATCAATTCCTGGTGCGCACAGATTATTACACCTTGAAATTCCTTCTTGAGCAGCGATCTCTTTCCTCACCTCAACAACACTGGGTGAGTAAGTTATTGCCGTTCAATTTCAAGGTTGAATACAAGCCAGGAAAGAGTAATACAGTAGCGGATGCCTTGTCTCCCCGAGATGCGGATCAAACCAGCCTGTTCGCACTATCTATGCCTCATGTCAACTTGTTTGATGATCTTCGTAAAGAACAGCAACAGTCCGCAGAAGTCCAGAATCAAATTTCAGCAGTCTTGGCCGATACTGCAACAGATCCTTGGAGTTTTAAACAAGGCTTATTATTATCGTGTTTTTATTCCCCATGATTCTCCATCTGTTCCATTAGTAATCTCTGCTATACATTATCAAGGGCATGAGAAGACACTACATCATATCACAAGGGATTTCTTTTGGCATGCATGAAAAAAATGGTACGCGATTTCGTCCGTGCCTGTGCTGTTTGCCAGCATCATAAAACAGAGTCCCTTCAACTAGCGGGTTTGCTCCAGCCACTTCCTATTCCAAATCAAGTTTGGGCTGATATTTCTTTTGATTTTATTGAGGGTTTCCCTAATTCCAGAGGCAAAAATGTCATCTTAGCGGTGGTGGATCGATTTTCTAAATATGAGCATTTTTTGGCTATCTCACATCCATACACTGCTGTCAGTATTGCTTGTATTTTCTTTGATAACATTTTTCGCCTCCATGGTTTACCAGCATCCATGGTTAGCGATAGAGATGTCACCTTCACTAGTTCTTTTTGGAAAGAATTGTTCCGTCTTTGTGGTACCAAATTATGTTTTAGCTCCGCTTATCATCTGCAATCGGATGGACAAACGAAAGTGACTAACCGCACAATGGAGATGTATTTGCGATTTTTTACAAGCTCTCAACCTCAAAAGTGGTGTGAATGGCTTTCTTGGGCTGAATTTTGTTACAACACAAGCTTCCATACTTCACTCAAGGCCACTCCATTCAAAATTGTCTATGGGCGACCGCCGCCCGGCTTCTATCCTACTTGCCAGGGAGTTCTTCACTTGAGGCTGTTGATATTATTCTTCGCGTGACAAAATGTTACAGTCTTTGAGATCGAATCTGCTGGCTGCCCAAAACAAAATGAAGCAGCAATATGATCGAGCCCACAGGCAGGTGGAATTTCAGGTTGGAGATCAAGTCCTTCTTCGCCTGCAACCTTATCAGCAGACCTCCATAGCTTCAAGGAAGAATAAAAAATTGGCTGCAAAAATTTTTGGGCCATTTGAAGTCCTGGACAGAGTCGGGGCTATGGCTTATATGTTGAAACTTCCACCTGATTCGAAGTTGCATCCTGTGTTCCATGTTTCTGCCCTCAAACCTTTTCATGCAGGACTGCAGAATTTCGAGACAGTACTACCACCAACTGTCAACAGCCCCAAGGTTCCTCTTGCTGTATTGGGACAGCGTGTTCGAGCTGGTCACCATGAAGTTCTAATTCATTGGAGCAACTCTTCTCCTGCTGATTCTTCTTGGGAAAAGGTTACGGACATAGACAGCCGTTTTCCTTCATTCAAGCTTGAGGACAAGCTTCCTTCGGGACCGGGAAGTATTATTGCCAAGCCCGTTCAAGTCTATACACGTAAGCAGCCACGTGTACAGATCCTTGAGGTGGAATAGTTGATTTTTCTTGCTGCTGATCTATCGTTTATTTCTGTTAGTTGTTTGATTTTTCTTTTGAGTTGTTCCACTTTGTTAGGAGGGGATCTCCTCCACTTTCTGCATTCCTATTTTTTAGGGAGTTATGCTCCATGATCAAGTCCTGATCTCTTGATGTAAAGGTTGTTATGAACAGCCTATTTAAATATTCAATAAGCATCAATGAAAGAATCATCTTGGAAATCAACGAGTCTTGAGTACTTTAACTCAGAGGTTTAAGGTTCCCTTTATTGAGCCTCAGCATTTTCAAAATAGGTCAAAGTAAGAAAACTACCATTCCACCCATTCCATCTTCGCCCTCTTCCACCTCAAATAGACCCATAACCCGATCCCAAACTAAGGACCATAACATATTTTCACTTTATATGAAGTTGCTTTCTTAGCTACAGCTGTTAAAAATCATTTTTGTGGACATTTCTGTCACTTCATTCACACTATTACTTCTCTTCATTTCCAGCAATGACATCCCAAAATTATACACATCAGCTTTGTATGAGATGTGGCCAATATTTCTCTTGAACAACTTTGCCATGATATATTCTATTGTTTATCTAGTAACTGTAAATGATAAGCCTGCCTTTGGTTGGATATAATGTAGCAAGCTTGAGGTCAGAAATTTGTGGAGTGAAATGTTCATCTAGAAGAATGTTATGAGGTTTGGCGTCAAAATGAAGGGTATGCATCTCAAAACCTTGGTGTGGATATTCAATGCCATGGGTCCTCTCCTCTGTAATAAATGTGATATAGTTTTCCCCAACTCAAATGGGTGTATCCATGTCAAGAAAATATATAGTTATCAAGAGACCTTTAGACATGAAGTCATATACTAGAGCGTGTCCTGACCACTCAAAAACCAAATACTTTTACCTCATTAGCATTGTAAATTCTCCCTAATCTTGTTTGTTGCCTTTAGATTCCAATCTTTCTTGATGTGAATTGGCTGCCACAAAGCTTTCCTTTATACACAGATCCAAAAGCACCCTTCTCCCAGTTTTTCTCTGAAACCTTCGATCATCTTTTCAATGTCTGAGTAAGCGCATATGATTGGCATTAGGTTGTTGTAGCTTTGCAAGATTTTTTCATTAGTGACGTATCCTGATATATGTCTTAACTGTTTATATATCAGAAGTGCAATGACAATTGAATCCCCCACCTCCCAAGGAAAAAAAAAACGTCTTACAGCAAAAACCTTCCTGGATGAAAAGTCAAAGTCAAAACTTATTGTGTTATTTGATTTTGAAATTTATGGTTTTTCCATGTTTTAATTGTCTAGTGGTTTCATAATTCCAGCAGTTAGAGACGAGCTACTAGTATCTCAGTGGTTCAGTTTAGTAGCAGTAAAACCTGAAAAACTGAACATCATTCAACTGCTGACTGAAACCAAATATATTCAGAATTCAATCAAAGTTTTTTTGGTTCTTGGATGAAAATTATTTTTTCTGTAATTGAACCTATAACCAAATGCCAGAGACTAACTGAACCCTAAAGAGGGAAAATACAAAGGTTCAGTTACTAAGTTTTGACAGATGTATGCTCCCTTCAATTGAGTTTGTACCTCATAAAATAGATGTTAGGGATAGGTTCTTTACTTTGTAACTGGTACCACTTGCAGCCTAATTGGCTTCCCATAAACTTCAGAAGGAAAAAAATAATTTGTTAAATTGATTCGACTATGAGTGCTGTACCCCATGCTAGTTCTCCTACACCTGGAGATCATATCTACTAGGTCTTGGACTTCGAAATTTTACATTGCAGATCATGTACAAAGGCCAATATTTTTTATTCATTTTGGCTGATTGCATAATCTGTAGCTCAAGATGAAATCTAGGAATCTGAGGCATATTGGACATGAGCTAAGGGTGCAGCATAATTGCTTTGAGGTTTCACTGCTAATGATCAGATGAAAAATTCACAAAAAGACAAGAATCAAGACGTTTAGAGAGAACCATTTATTTGTACCAAAAGCTCAAGCAGTTCTTGCCAAATTATTATTGAATTATTAATTATTATTATTAGAAAGATATCTTATAATTATTAGAATTGGTATATAATTAATTATAAATCTAGATTGGCAGTAATCACATGCAAGGGAATTTTGTTGATAATAGTGATTTATATACCCAATGATATTGTTATGCAGTCACAGAGAGGGATTGCTTTACATAGGAATGCATTCTTGAGATTACATTCATTGTAATTAGCAAATAGCATATAACATCAATCAATATTTCTAGTTTGTGGTTATATTGCATCGTATTATGGCTTATGAAATGGAACTTTAGGTTGCAATCACGCTAAAGATATTCTGTTTCTTTTCCTTGTTGTTGAGTAAGGAATCCATTTTATGTAAGAAAAATACTTGTAAATTCATGCACCTATTTGAAAGAATTGAATACGGTTTGATATGGTGTTGAGGTAGCAACTGCCTAAATAAACATGTTCCACAAATGATATTGAACCTAGAAATTCTCAAACAGAAATACGAACTCTCTATGGATATAAATGAAATTAAAAATTCTTATTCTTGACTTTTAATTAATTTACTGGGCAGCAGGAAGCGTAGACACTCTCAAGATTGCACGAGTCCAACAAGGCAGTTACACTCAATGGGCTTATATTCAGACAAGAAAATTGTATAATTAGAAGATTACTATTCTCATAAAGAGGAGCGAGTACAAGTAGAAGAGTAGTTGATTACTTTCAGATGGTATTTTAACAATAAAGATAACGCATCACAGGAAAAAAAAAAAAAAATTATGACTCAGGAAAATTGAGTGAGACTACAAGTAGAAGAGTAGGAACCTTTTTGTGATCATTTTGTTTATTCTTCATAAAGTCTTTTCTTTTTATCTTCTGTTGAATAAGTTTGGTTTGAACTCAAAATTTCATGGGAAACATCATAATTATGATTATGGTTGATTAACAAAAATTTTAGTCCTCTTTCAAAAGAAAGAAAGTTTTACCAAATTTGGAAATCTCATGGGAAGGTTACCCTTTGTCAAATTCTATATATTTATTCCAAAGTCCACTACTATATATCTTAATTAAAAAAAAAAATTGTTTTGTCGTAGTCCACTATATATATTAAATACTAGTAATATGCTAAATCTAAATGGATTATACTTGCAATCAGTGTCTTCCTAGCATTTTTTATATTTATTTGTCAACTTCATTGTTCTAGACTGTGAATTGATGCCAAGGCAAAGGAGCTTAAAACTGGAAAGTTCATTATTGATTTTGTCTATAGCTGTTACTATTTCTTGTGTTGAATGAATGCTTGGCTATGAATTTTATTTCGATTTCAATGATTTTTTTCATTCTTGATTCAAAAACATGAATAGATTAATGGTATATTACATGAGTGATTCCATGTACATATAAATGACAGTGTCAAATAACTATAGTTTATTGATCTAATAGCAATCTTGAACTACGAAGCATGATGTCTAAAATAGTGACCTTTTTGTTTAAAAAAGTCTGGTCAATAAATCAGTTATTCTAATTAATTAGGAAGACAAACCTTTAGCTGATTACACTTGCTCATTAGGTGTAGAAATGTTGAGGTTTTCAAAAGAAATTGGGTTCTGTATCTTTTGCTTGTTCTTAAGTTACATTGTATCACCATGCAGAGGGACATGTACAGGAAGCCATTGCTTAACATCTACTACTGACTGCAACACTACATCATGTTCAACCAACGGTCCACCAATCCGATTTCCATTCCGAATCAAAGACAGACAACCGATCTACTGTGGCTATCCTGCTGCTGGGTTTCAACTATCTTGTTCAGAGAACAATGAAACACTGCTGAACCCAACATTTGAAAGGAAACTTTTCATCAAGCAGATAGATTATGAATCACAACTGATTTTTGCTTCTGATATAGAACCTTGTGTTGCAAGACAAATTTTGAACTTCAATTTGACTATTTCTCCGTTTGGGTTTAGAGAGGATAATGACAAGTATACTATATTCAATTGTTCTTGGAGAGAAAAATATGCAAATAATGAGCCAGTATCTTGTCTTAGTGATTTTCAGTATCAAGTCTATGCTCTTGACGCAGATTCTTCCATTGGTAACTTCAATTTGCTGGGTTGTGCTAAGATTCATGACGTTTCATCGGTTCTGTTTGATTATCTGTATCAAAAGAAAAACATCGTTCGTTTTAGTTGGGTCAATCCCAGGTGCGGATCTTGTGAAGCCAACGGCAAATATTGTAGATTGAAGAGCAACACTACAGGATTTGAAACTGAATGCTATGGAATGCTTAAGCAAAATAAAGGTAACCAAAATTCTGTTTACTGTTAATATATCTTCGACTTTAAAAAATAGGCAGAAGAAAAAGATGTATTAATGCCATATTTCTGTTTTTAATTCTTTTCACAGGGTTTTCAAGAAAATATACAATAACAGGTTAGCTATCTAAACTTTGTTAACCTTTAAACTGTTATTTATGTAGAAAATTAATTTTACTTGATTAGAAAACTTTATTCCCCAGGCATAGTCTTAGGTGGTTCAGTCTTTGTCGTAGCGGCCATTCTGCTTTACCGCTTATATACCAAGCACAAAATGGATAGAGAATTTCGAGCGAAAATTGAAAAATTTTTAGATGATTACAAATCTTTCAAGCCTGCAAGATATTCCTATGCTGATATTAAGAGGATTACTAACCATTTCAAGGAACAATTAGGCCAAGGAGCTTATGGAACTGTTTTCAAAGGGAAATTATCGGATGAAATTCTAGTAGCTGTCAAGCTGTTGAACAATTCAAAAGGAAACGGTGAAGAGTTCGTCAATGAAGTTGCTATGTTAGGCAAAATCCACCATGTCAATGTTGTTCGCCTGATTGGGTTTTGCGCTGATGGGTTTATAAGAGCTCTAGTTTATGAGTACTTACCAAACCATTCATTACAGAAATACATATCTTCTGCTGATAATACCAATAACCATTTTCTTGGTTGGAAAAGGCTGCAGGATATAGCCCTTGGCATTGCTAAAGGAATAGAATATCTTCATCAAGGTTGTGAGCAAAGAATTCTTCATTTTGATATAAAACCACAAAATATTCTACTCGACCATGACTTCAATCCGAAAGTGTCTGATTTTGGCCTGGCTAAGTTTTGTGGAAAAAGTCAGAGTGTAGTGTCAATGACAACAGCTAGAGGAACAATAGGCTACATTGCACCGGAAGTGTTCTCCAGGAACTTCGGGAACGTTTCTTATAAAGCAGATGTTTATAGCTTTGGAATGTTGGTACTAGAAATGGTTGGAGGAAGGAAGAATGTGGAAGTAACAAAAGAAATCAACGATGATCAAATTTATTTCCCCGAATGGATATATAATCTTTTAGGTGGAGAAGAAGATGTTAGATTCCAGATCGACGAAGAAGGGGAAACTAAAATTGGGAAAAAACTTGCAGTTGTTGGACTTTGGTGCATTCAATGGAACCCAGCAGATCGGCCTTCCATGCAAGTAGTTGTTCATATGTTGGAAGGAGAAGGACAGAATTTAGCAATACCTCCTAATCCTTTTAGTTCAGGAACTTGGAAGACAAGAAATGGAAGAATAGCAGGGAGATTAATACACCAGGAATTGGAGGTAATATCAGAGATAGAGTAAAGCATGACAGAGTTCATCTGTTATAACATTTAGGTTTATTAGTAAATAAGATAAGACATGTTTGCAATGCTCAATCTACACTGTTAGTGTATAATTTATATTTTATGTAATTAAATTACTTATACATGTACAATCTTGTATGATATCATAATAATACTTTATCTCAGGTGCAGTAATTATCAAGAGTTCGTGCAATTTTATTAATAATATATTCATTTGATTTTATTTATATAAACGTAAATATAAATTATTTAATATAATTCTTAAACTAATTTAAATACAATTTTAAAATCAATTTTACTTTTTATTTTTGATAATAAAAGCTTATTTTTATTAAAGAAACTTAAATCAGAAGTACAACCTATTTAGCAGCAGAACTTCTACAAAATTAAGGGCTAGACAAACTTAAAACAATTTACAACAATCAATTTTAAAATTAAATTGAGAAATAAATGTTACATCAAAAGTATTTCCGATGTATTATACCATCGAAATAAAATTTAGTAATTAATTAATTTTTATTATCAAACTCAAAAAATTCAATTATTTACCATTTAAATTAAATATTATTTATTTAAGTTTAAATTAAATATCAATATTTAATAATTGAACTGAATTAATTATTAATATTGGATAATTAAATATGTGATAGTCAAATATTTTTTATTTCGACGAAATATTATTATTTCCTAAAACCTTAATTAAAATTTTAATTTCAAATTAATTCAATGAAACAAATTGCAAGATGGAAAAATAAATTCTGTAAACAACAATTATTACCTAAATTTAAATAATGACAAAGTAGAAAAGGAATGAATATAATTACAATAGATTCAATTTTTAATAGGAAACAAATATAGTATGTCAAGTAATTATACTAATAGGAATGAGTGTTTCTATTGCAATTCAGGACTATTAATTACATAAATTATATTAATTGGAGTCAACTAATTACAAAGAAAGAGAAGAAAAAAGTCCGTGTATATACATGTGTAAATTTTAAAATTTAAAATCATGCTTAATATAATAAAAAATCAGTTTCTTCCATTTTATTCAGCATTTTATTTATTAATCAAAATTAATTTTTTTTAAGGAAATTTGTAATTAATTATTTTAAATATATTTATGTTTTTGTTGGAAAAATAATTGAGAATTAACAAGTCCTTGTTAAAAAAATAACATTGTTTATTTACTTTTTTGTCTTGATATTGAACAATGAGCTGTATTATAGGATGAAACCATAATTTTTTAGACATTAATTATTATTAGATTGTTTTTTAAAGAAAAATATTAAATTCTGAAAACAACACATTAATTCTTGCATTATTAACGCTTAATTGGAGAAAGTTTTTAGTTCCTTTATCACTTCTCTAATCTATATATAAATACAAAAATTTTTTAAACTCCAAAAAAAATAAGGTTCCAAGTGAAGTACCATTATTAAATTTTAACATAATAATTCATAAAAGAATCTGCATTTTGTATGTTAAAAATCTTGGTAAAAATAGTTAAAATTCTGGACAGGTGCATCAATTGCAGAAAGTAAATTTAGAGGTACAGCTATGAATCCGTTGGCCGGAGATATTGTATTATGTTCCCTTCAAATTAGAAATTGCTGAATGGATTATGAAGTGGTGGAAGAGGTAGCATCATCTTCTGGTTTTGAACTTTTCGCAACTTCCACGAAAATCAGACCTCCATCAACCATCTGCTTGCATAACATTATCCATGCGCATACAATAAGAAAATCAGGAAATATTAGGGGTCTAAATAAATAACACAGTAATTTCGTAAATAATAATAATAATAATAATTTCACATCAAATGATATTTCAATTTCAAGTAAGTAGTCTAAGAACTATGGTGGAGAGTAGAACCCTGGAATGCATATTATGGTATTATTTAGTTCAAAACTCACTTCCATGTAAATACACTTTCGGGAAGTTTAACTTCCTTAGGTTCATGGGTGAGTTCATGTTTCTTTAAATCTCATTTCACCTCCAACCTCCTCCCCAACCAAACACTTCAATGGAAGTTGAAGTTAGCTACTTACATGAAAGTTCAACTTTCCCCCCAACTTATCCCAACCAAACAATGCAAATTCAATTTCCCCTCCAGCTTACCTTCAACCGAATAATGCAATTTCAACTTCCCCTCCAACTTACTCTCAACCAAACAATGTCTATATTACATGCCTCAATCAATTTCACATACATTTGAATAGAACAATTTGAGCAGCATTCAGCAAAGAACATGATAATATGAGAAATGCTATTGATGATATAACGAAAAATTCTTTTCTGTGATCTGCGACAAGCATTAAATACAATAAGAAAAATGCGCATCAAATACATGTATCTATCCCAGGTAAAACAGTGGTATAAAATAAAATTAAACCCCAGAGGTTGCAGTTGAAACTTGAAAGTAAAACTGTGATATGAATTAATTGATAAGAAGAGGAGAT
>CANUEY010257993.1:0-32303 GCA_948099555.1 Croton setiger
CTTCTTCTTCTTCTGTTCTGTATTCAAACAAGATCTTAGCTCATGATCGTTTGAGAAGCTAAGATTCTATTCTGTTTCAATTGTAATCTGGATATTTTTAAGCTGTAAGGAGAACGATGACCATTGGATATCCAATTAGTGTTTGTTGAGCTGAATTCTGAGGTACACGATTTATAATTCTTTCATTTAAATATAGTTCATGATTTATAAGTATGAATGTTGAATATTGAAAGTTTGTTTAAATCTGTGGTTTGTAATTGTATTTCTGTCAAATAACTGATTATTATGGATACAGCCATTATATTGTTCAGTTAATAAGTGTATATGTTCTTGTTATTGAAGATTTGTAATCTGCAAGTTGGAATCGAAGTTATATATTGTGAAGTTGAGATTGATTAAGATCTGACATTTAAAGTTTGCTCTGTGAACTGTCAAAAATAAATATATATTATAGGAGCTTTGTTTGTTTTAAATGGTTAGTGACCTTTGTTATAGATTAATTAGTCATCTGTTCTTATGTAATGTTAAGTACAGTCCAATCTCATAATGCATTAAACATTTGGATCTTAGATCTATACTGATGTAGCTGGAATAATGCTTGATAGCATACTTGAATTTGTTATAGTTCATCTTGTCTTAGTTGATAATGTGATTTTCTTTAAGTAAAATATTTGTTGAGTATTAGATTGACTTGAGTATCAATAATCATGAAAATATAGATCTGATAATCAGTTATACATCTTATTTTGAGTTTTAGATTGAACTGTGATTTTTAAGCAATCTGTCTTGATAATCTATTGATTTTATTTGAATGAGTTCAGGTCCATATGGAATAAATAGTTATCTATTTATAATCATTGCACATTATTAAAAATAAGTTTTAAACATTATGTTGGCATTGATCTTATACAGGATATGGTGATGTTAATTCAGTAGGATCCATAGAATTGTTATGAATAAATGATTTGATTTTTATGTCTCACTTGCATCATTGATAATATGTTTTGTATAAATCAGTTTGTATGAATATCATGTTCTATTTAATTCATCAACAGATTTGAGAATAATTTTAGTTTGGAAATCAAATTAAAGCAAAATGTATGTCATAGTCATATTAGGTTATTAGGTCAAAGTATAATGTATGTCATGACTATTATTTGATTTTATTGAAGGAAAGAAAAGTTGTTGAATCCATTACAATTAGTCCATTGTGTTTAATCTAGAAAGTTAGTTGATGATATGAGATGAAAGTTGTCTTTTATTTATTTACATTTTGTTGTTAGCATTTAGTTTCATTTCATGTGTACATGCATTTGTTTATTCTGCATAAAATAATTCAAAAGTAGGAGATGTTATAATGATTATGATACATTTAATTCAGCATATATATTGAAGTCTGTTTATAGATACATCAATGTAATAATTCATGAAATCATGAAAACATTATAATCTAAAGTTGTTGATATTTGTTGATGAGTTGCTTTTATTTAGAAATGTTGAATTTATATTGACTGGAATGGCTTGATGATTTATTTATATGAAATGTCTTCATCATAGTAAATGAATGATGCAAGTGAATGAAATGTAATGAACATAAAATAGAATGCATATATGAGAAGTTATTATTGAGACTGAGTTTGATTGAGCCTGCTGAGTTCATTGTATGGATTAAAGATATTGAGGAATAGCAATGAACATATATTCATATCCATAACATTTACTTTCTTATGATGTTAGTATCATTTTTGTTTCAATATTGATAACCAAATTCAATTCATATTAACCTGCATGATATATTGGTTCATGTTATTTAGGGTATAAGTTGCACTGTTTATCCAGAATATGGAGTTTACCTTCAGTCTAGTGCATTATTATCATGTACATTTATCATTTCTTGATCATTGATGCTTATAATGTTAATATTAATGGATTATAGTGTTAATATTAATGAATGTATTTCAATTCATAGTTGGTTAATATATTGATATATCTGTTTAACTTGAACAAAATGTTAACATTTATATTAAAAACAGAATAAAAGAAATATAAAATAAATATTTTAGAACTAAAATGATCATAAGGGCAAAATGGTAATATTTCACTTAAAGGGTGCTAGAATGAAAAATTGAATATTTTGAATGTTTGAATAATGAATTGACTTCATGTATTGCTGGAATGTTTAGAATTACATAATTTGGAAGAAATTAACTAAGCAGGGGTAGAATTGTAAAATTCAAAATTATGAGGGGTGTTTTTGTAATTTTACAAAAATATAAGGGTGAAAATGTAATTTTCCATTTCTATTATGTTTATTGATTTATTTGCTAAAATAAAGTATTTCATAAATGATTTTGCATGAAATTGTATAAATTGAAATGTTTGGATGAATTTGGGGTAAAAATGCAATTTTTCAAAATTCGAGGGTCATTTTGGTAATTTTACACAAGTTGAGGGATTAAATTGAAATTAGCCAAAATTGATTAGTTTGATGTGATTTTTATTGTTTGATAGTTTAATTTATTTAATGTTGAGTTTAAGTATATGAATTTTTATTTTAGGACTTATTTGCAAAATTTCATAAGTTTATGTATTAAATTGTAATTTTGCATGTTATATTGTATTCTTTTGTAATTTTGGGATGGGATTTATTTTGGGAAATTAAAAGGGTAGAATGTAAATTTGTAGGATTTCTCGGTTTGTAATAATTAGATAATTAGGTTTTATTTTTCCGCAATTTTAATTTCCGCAATTTAATCGCTTTCTAATTTGTGTTTGTAATCGAATATTTAAAATCACCGTTAGGAACATCGTTTAGAATTTTTAAATAAAAATCACCGACTTGACTTAAATTTAAAAATCGATTTTGGTTCATGAGGCCGGTTTACGAACCGGGCGTTAGTCGAAATTTAATTTCGGCTAACGTACTCAACCCGCTTACCCGGTTCTGGTTCGACCAATGTCTTATTCATATTTTTCAAAACAGAGTCAATTTTTCTTAATTAATTTGGTTTTCAAAACCGGTTCCCGACGGGTGGCGACTCAAAATTTTTTAAGACCGACTAGTTCGGCAACATCAAAAATGTTTTATCACTACTTTTTCAAAATCAAAATCTTAAGTTTTTTCGGTTTAATTTTAAATCGGAAAAGTCGTCCCCCCCACCCCCCCAAATTCAAACATGCATACATCTTGCATCACTTAATTACTTTTTGGCACCCAAGCACCCAAATGCCCATATAATTACATTTTTGGCCCCGAAGGCCCAATTAAATCACCTTTTTGGCTCCAAGGCCTAAAAGTCACTCTTTTTGGCCTAAGGCCACAAAAATCGCACTTTTGGTCTCTAGACCACCTTTTCGGCCCCGACGCCGTAAAATCACAATTTGGTCCCTACCACATTTTCAGCCCTGACGCCGTAAAATCACAATTCTGGCCCTGACGCCCTAAGACTAGTGTTGTTGATAGCTTTTCGAGATTTTGAATTTTTACCAAAAATCGGTGACAAAATAATTTGAGATGTGCGTGCCGAAACTAGTCGGTTTTAAAAATAATTTTAGAGTTGCCACCCGATTTTTGGGACACCAATTTTTATTTTTATGAAAAGGTGACTCCGTTTTTAATTTTGAAAAGGCACTTGTTGAAATATCAGAGATTTTGGTACGGGAGTAAGGTACGATAGTTTAAGTTTTATTTAAACCACCACCCGGCAAAACCGGCCTCTTGGTTTGTTTTTCTTTCCAAAATTTAAGTTTGATTAAAAAAGTCGTTGCCCAATTAAACTAACTATGTTCCTAACTAGTGATAGTCAGTCATTTGAAAAAACATTTCCAAACATTGAGAGCGATAAAATGCGGAAAGTAAATTATTCAAACTCTAAAACTGATTACAAAATAGTCCTAATTAATTACAATCTACTCTTTTAATTCCCAAACAAATTATTTAAACCCAAAAGTATATAAAATAAACTTCTAACCATGCATCTAGAAATTACCAAAAAGTCTCTAAAAATTTGAAAAATTACAATTTAGTCCCTAATTTATGAAAAATTACCAAAAAGTACCTAAGTAATTAAAAAAAAGCAAAAAAAGTTCATGAATAAAAGAAATTACCAAACAAACCCTTAGTATGCAAAATTGCAAATAAACTGCCCCTATACTTGTTAATCATACTAAAAAAGATTGTTGGAACAAACAAGTATCACAAAACAGTACCTCAATCAAGTAAAGATATCAATTTAGTCTTCTCATTGCTAAATTACAAAAACAGTCCCTATATTAATGACAATCTGGAATTTCAGATTAAGGGAAAGAAACTAGCATGCTGGGTGAGAATTACAGGTAGCAGAAGCATTGACAGTTTGAGTGAGAATATATGATGCAACAATCAATATAAATGAAAAGCATGAACAAGATTAACTAAATCTAGGGGACAAAAGGAAAGTAAGCAGATACAGGCCAAAATCTTGAACAACAACTATTATAAAACTCAGATTCATTTAAAACAAACATTCATAATTAAGCTGCCAGCAGAATCTGATTAATTGATCTTAAGCAAAGCACTAGACTACAATAAATATTAATGACAATCTGGAATTTATGGCAATCAGTAGCAACAATGATCATCGACTATGGAAATTGACAACACCAAAAACAATAATGCAGGAGACCGAGTTTGATTGAATAGACTAGAGAAACAAGTAAGCACAGAAGGTTGAAACAGATATTAAACCAAGGAAGAATGATTTATATCTAGTGCAGTCATACATCAGTTAATCAACAACAAAACAAAAGCATTGAGCGTAGGGGAAGGCTAAAGCAGATAGAATTAAGAACCAAAGAAAACAAAGACTGGACAAGGAAGAGGAACAGAAATGTGCAAAGACAATGTACCAACAAATTATCTCATGAATTTATAAAATTTGGAATTGACAATAAAACAAGCAGAAAGGTATTATATATCATTTAAACAGAAATTAAAACATACATCATCCAAACAGAATAGGTAGAATAGGCATAATAGGCTGAATGAGCAGAATAAGCAAAGGGATGCTACAATTTTCACATAAGCAAAAACTAGGTCTTCAATTAGAATCGATGCAGGCATACAATAGCAGCATGAATAACAAGACAGAATAAACTTCAACATTAGATTACTACTAAAGACTAAGGGAAACCAATAATGATATTGACTAAAACAGGAGCAAAGTTGCAATAACACAACTAGAATCAATATTTAATAGCAAATTCGTGAATAGCCAAATATGAAAGTTAAATAAGACTTATAGTCACAACATCAACAAAACTGCAATATTGAGTGGCCAATGCTAAAATGCAAACTGTTGGCAGAAGAAACAATAGTAATATGAATGATAAAACTAAAAGAAGGCAACAACATTCAGAATTGTAATCTTATATTAACCTACAAATTCAATATCTCAAACAAATCAGAAAACAAGTCATGAGCAAACTCTTATTCAAAGTAGAAGCACCCAGCAACTCAATAATAGAAATACAGAAGGAAATAAGAAAACAAAACATATAGTTGATCAACAACCACTCATATTAAACTTATCCAGAATCCTAACCAATTATTATACCCAATTCTAAAGAGAAATACCTAGAAATTCATTAACAAGAACCCAGGAGGAAGTATGAACAGAAAGCAGCAAACAAGAAATCAATCATCATTCAACATTCAATCTGGTTCCCTAATAAAATCATCCATCACATTCATAAACAAAAGAGGATTAAAAGAAGAATGTATAAATCAGAAAAGTACCTGAAACTCAAGCCCTTAAAATTCTTTAATTCCAAGCTTTGAACAACAAGTATTCTTTACAAATTATCCGATGGAATGATTTCAAAAATTCTAAACAAATTACTCTCTAGGGGTGTTCCTAATTTCAATCGATTTTGAAATAGGAACAAAAATCCCAAACAATTTCCCTAAATCCCCTTTTTTACAGAGAAACCCTAGAAATCCAAAGCTTACAAGTTTTCTCTCTAATTTTCTTCAATTTCTCTCCCGATTCTGGAATTCTCTCTTTGGAACCGCCTCTCCATTTTGCGTACGCTGCCTCTGGATTTTATCCTTACGTCCGCTGCTTCTTCTTTTCCCCCTTCTTTGCTTAAGCCTCCACGTAGCATTCTATTACGTCTTCTTTCTTTTCTGTTGAGGCTTTTCTTTCCTCTGCTGTCGACTCTATCTTATCTTGGCTGCAACCATCTTCCACTTGCATCACTTTGGTCTTCTTCCTCTTCGAAGTTTCAGTCTTCTGCTTCAATGGTTGTTCTTCTGTCTTCGCCAGTTTCTCTGTTTCGATGTCTTCTGTTTCATTCTTCTGCTGTTCTTTTACTTTTTTTATTTTTGTTTAAGGGAAACGACATCGTTTAGAAATAAAACATGCCGTTTCGTTCTCTCATTGAGACGGGGCAGACTGGTTTTGAATCGAACCAGTTCAGTTCGATTCAAAACCTTCCTTCCTTTGTCCTTTTTCTCTTTTTCTTTCATTATATATCCCTTTTCTTTTCTTTCTTTTCAATTATACCCTTCCTTCCCTATTTTCTCTTTCAACTTCTCCCTATTTTAATTTCTTCAATTATATCCCCTTTTTATAGTTACTCATTTTTTCCTTTCTTTTTTTCTAATTTTTCTTTTTTCTTTAATTCTTTTTCTTTTCAAAATTTTACAAAATAAAAATAAAATAAAATAAAATAAATATATTTTTTCTTCTTTTTTTTTTTAAATATTTCTCTTTAAATTTTGGGATAAAAAATCGAGCGTTAATAGCTAGTCAAATTATAGTTTTGGTCCCTAGACCACATTTTCGGCCCCAAGGCCAGTCAAATATCATTTTGGTCCCTAGACCTAAACAAATGACTTTTTTGGCACTCAAGTGCCTAAATCACACTTTTTGGCCCTAGGCCTGTTAATCCTTTTGACACACACACACACACACACACGCACAGCATGCATACATGCATTCCCCTCTCTATACGCCTTTAAATAGGCTTTCTCGAACCACATTGACCTTGATCTCTCATACAAATGAGAGTATGTAGACATACTTGGGATATTACCCCGGGTAACAGGTAACTCCTCTCCTAAACTCTTCGTTTACATCCTGCATTACATACATAAAATTGGGTTAGTCAAATATGCATGACATAGTCTCTGAATCCACTTCGGATTCGCAAATTGGTGTCTATCATTCATTGGGCCAATTAATCTAGAAATAAGTTAATTGTCAAACGAAGTCACTTGGGGTTCTTTCTTAATTTTCCCTTAACAAAAAAAATTAAGTGACGACTCTAGCAACAGAACTTTCCGAGTGAACACTCTCGCTCATTCCCCGGGGATCGAAAGGAGGTAAGGGTTCACAATTTGGCGACTTTTTTGGGGAGAAATTAACTTGTAAAGTTAATTGAGGGCTACCATTACATCATTTGACTAACCCGCCCTTTTTAGGGTACCCCTCTTCTTCAGTAATCTGTTTTGCAGGATATCAATGCCTTGGAGGACAAGCATCTTTTCCTTAAGGAAGCTTGATGAAGAAATTTAGACTAAAAAAAATAACATGTTGCTCTGAATCCTATTGCTTTACCATGGTCCTTCACCACATGGGGAATTGATGTGATCGGAAAAATTCACCCTAAAGCCTCAAATGGCCATCAATTCATTCTAGTAGCCGTTGATTACTTCACGAAATGGGTTGAAGCAGCCTCTTACTTGGTCTTAAATGCCAGAAAGGCAGCACAGTTTGTCCATACTAATATCCTATGTCGGTATGGGACATCCTTTGAGATTATCATTGATAGTGGAACCCATTTCCAGAAAGAATTCGCAAACTTATTGAAGGATAAGAAGATCCAACACCATAAGTCTTCCCCTTACAGACCTTAGACGAACGGGACTGTAGAAGCCGCAAACAAGTCTATCAAAGTCATTCTTTAGAAAATGGTTTAAAACCACAAAAGCTGGCATGAACATTTGCCCTATGCCTTATGGGATTGCAGAACTGCCATCCAAATTCCTACTGGGGCAACCCCGTATTCCTTGGTATATGGAATGGAAGCGGTACTCCCCATTGAACTCGAAGTTCATTCAGCCAGAGTCATCCAAGAAAGCCAGATCGATGAGGCCGATTGGATCAACAATTACCATTACCAACTTTTGGGTCTAGATGAAAGAATACTACAGGGTTTGCATCAGATCCAAGGTTACCAAAGGCGAATAACTAGGCATTTCAACAAGAAATTCAAAGACCGGAAGTTGGAAGAAGGCTGTTTAGTCCTCAAAGAAATCCGAGCACCAGTTATAGACCCCCGTGGAAAGTTCCGCCCCTATTGGGCTGGACCATACCTCTCGAAGAAAATTCTCTCCGGAGGAGCAATCATCCTAACAGATCTGGATGGTTTGGAGTTCATAAACCCATGCAATTTAGATCAACTAAAAAGATATTATGTATAACTCACATGCATAAGAACTACGTGAACCTGATTCTCCCTTTTGTAAAGTAAAGAAAAGAAAAGTTGTATTACGGAGATACGTAGGCGACCCCTTCGATCTCGGTTCAAAATAAATAAAAATTCTCATTTTCATTTCATTCTCTTTGCCAATTAAAAAAGAAATAAAATAGAAGCTTGCTAAGTTGAAAACCCGAAAGGGCGGCTTAGGCAAAAGTTAGAGCTAAAAATAAAAAATAAAAGGCAGAATTGTACTTGGGAAGTAAAAATTCCTTCATAAGTCGAGAGTCAAAAGAACAAAATCGAGTCAACCCAGAAAAACTAAGTTCCCCAAAGATGGGTAATATTGTCATTTTCCTTTAGTCACGATTCTTCTTTAGGAAGTTAGTTTAACCCTTTGTTAGTCATGCTATTTATGAATATGTTCCTTCTCAGTTCCATTAATTAGCCATACAAGAAAGGATGAATCTTGTTCGAAAAAAAATTATATGATTCAAGCATGAATTTTGTTAAAAATCAGAAAAGTCCTATAAGAAAAAGGAAGAAAAATCAATAGCGGAACCTTCTCCTAGGCTCTTATGTGAAGGCTGACTTGGTTAAATATCCGGACAGGTCTGTATGAAGCCCGCCTATGGCTTCCATCATTCAACAAATCAGGGGAGACCTGTATAACAAGCAGTCAGAATCAAATCTATTTTACAATCATTTTGTAAAATGAAGTTTGCTCATTTACCTCAATAATGTCAGCACCAGGCAAAATAGCTTGATCTACATCGCTTAGAGATCTCGTGATATTCAAGGCTGCCCGATGTAGTGAAATATGGAACCTTATGAGGAAGGTGAAGCCTCCAAGGTCAGGATGAACTGGACCAGTGGCATCGATAATAGATTTAGGTGTCCTCCAACCATTGGAATCTTCTTTAGAGCCAGAACTAGAGGGACTAGCATCAGCGGTATCCGCGGTAGATGCACCTTGCGAGCCCTCCTCACGGGTGAAGGACCAGAAGTCTAAGATGAGAATGAATTGACAGGTCTAGTGGGTGCAACCCTCTCTATATCATTCAATTTAGGCCCCGATAGGTCTCATTAGTCACTGGCAAATGAAGATGTCATAATCCCTGTTATAAGAATTGAGCTCCTCATAATGAATCCCATTACGGTGAAGATCACTAAGAATCATGTACTCGCCCGCTCGCATGTCTTCAGGAGGGGCGCAAGGAACAACTTGGAAGTTCGAAACCTGCCAACAAACCCTTTCACCCTAGTAATACCTCCTTAATATTGGATGAGCTAGAACAAACCGGCGTCTAGACAAATCCATTGACCTTTGGAATCGAGGATTTATCTCAATAAGGGATAGCAACTGGGAACGTGTTGCATCTAGATCAATCTATAAATAATAAAAAAAGAAAAGAAGAAGGAATGATGCATTAATGAATCTTTTTCTTTAATGCATCTATATCACAAAACAAGAGTTAGCTCACCTTTTCACTACTATCAAAGTATGATCGTAATTCCTTCAATGACCGTCTGATCCGCGAACTTCGAAGGTTTAATTTGAACCATCTCCACGCCGTTGGGTTCAAGCTAAGGTTTGGTCCTAGGTCTTTAGGACGGGTAAAAGGGAAGTATTCATAGGCCCAAGTCTACAGGTAAAAAATGGAAAATAAGAACAAAATAATGACAAAGTAAAGGAAGGGTCTATTCTCTATAGTTACCTCCCAAAAGTAGTATGTGCCTCCTAGTGCACCTCTCTGACGACTGAGATGACACATCTCATCATACATTCGGCTCAAGATGGCACCAGCCCGGTCATATTCCTGAAGTTGGGATAGGTCCTCCAAACTCTATAAAATTAATGTGTTGAACTGGTCCTTCCTGTTCGACTAAAATGTTGCAGCAAACATTAAAAGAAGGGTAAATATAGCTACCTCTGAAGCTCTCAAAGCACCGTTACAGTACCCAGCATGCACTTGGCTAGCCTGTGTAGATATCCAATGCCTTGACACTGAAAGAAGTGGGGTAGATGAGTGCGCTACAATAGTCCGGGGCATATCTATGCCAATTAGCTCAATCATTCGATCTGAAGGGATCTCAAACCGCCAATCCTCGTACAGCTCGATGCATCAATTACCGAAAGAGATTCTGGTAATCACAGAAAAATCAATAGGGGTCATTGTCATCTCTCCAAAAAAGAAGTGGAACGTGTTTGTAGTGTTCCATCATCGCTCAACTAGAGCACACAGTAATTCCTTATTAGTGACCCTGCTAGGTTCCACAAACTTCAAGTAATGCAGACCCGATGGACAAATTATGGCTCCCACTAGATCATCGGGATTAAGGATGTCCCTCGGAATGACAGCCATAGTAGGCTCGGCGACAGAAATTTTAATGGCTGAATCCTGAGATAGGAGAAGTTATTAAAAAAAATCGGTATGGCTGGCTCAACCGGGCATATTCTCCAGTAGTCGAGACATGGGAATCAGGATCTGCTAAGAGATTAGTGTTCTAGATATCCAAGGACTGCAGAATCTCGCTACCCGCAGAGTTGTTATCAGAAGACATTTTGAAAAAAGAGGGCTCTTCAAAAAGAAAAGGAAAGCTTTTAGAGAGAGAAGGAGAGATTTGGGAGGGATGAGTGAAAATGAAAGCTTCCCCCCTATTTATAGGCAAAACCTTGGAAACGCGGGTCTTCCCCGCGCGTCCCGGACACCGACTTCAAAATTCGTGATTCAGAACACCACTAAACTCCATAAATCACATTTATGTCGCCCACTAGGGGGCAACTGTGAATACTCAAATTTTGAGGCCTGGAAAACTGAGTTCCTCAGACCGCAAACAGTCGAGCCAGACCGGACGTCACTGGAAAACAGTGCCGGAAGTATGCCTTCATGGTACTAAAAATGTCCAGGATTTTACGAGGGTCACAAAAATGCCCTCGGAAAAGCCATCGGAGTCCCAGAACGTTCCGAAAAGGCTCCGGAACAAAAAATGCGCGAAAAAACTGAGGCAGGGCGCCCTAGGCCGCCTTGGGAAGGCGCCCCTGGCCGCCCTCCGAAGGCGCTCCGGGCCGCCTTAAGTTGACTTTTGGCCGAAAATCACCCTATAAATACCCCCTCCAACACCCTTTTTCCCCACACCTTAAGTTGTGTTGACAGTCGCTGTCTTCTCCATTTTTGCCTTCGGTGATTCCTCATCTCCAGGCAATTCATTACTGCTTTTTGCATTGCATCATTGTGATAACTTGCATTCATTCATAACAATCACTAATAATATAACTCCAAATCAAGCTGAAGTTACGGAGCGGACGCCAATTACCACATGTATGATTCCTAACTCAATCCTTTTGACATAACTCTCTTCTACCCTTCTCCAATCATGCATACATGTCATATGCATCACATGATTTCACTTTTTGGCCACAGCGCCATCTAAAATCACTTTTTTGGCCGCAGCACCACTCTAAAACCACATTTTGGCCCCATGGCTTGATAAAATCCATTTTCTCCCCAGTAGAAACATAGTAAAACACATATTTTGGCGAAAAGGCCTAAAAATCAACCTTTCTCAACGGAAATGCCTAAAATTTACACTTTTCGACCACGGACGTCAATAAACTCCTTTTTTGGCCACTAAGCCTAAAATTCACACTTTTCGACCACGGACGTCGATAAACTTCTTCTTCGGCTACTAAGCCTAAAATTCACACATTTCGACCACGGACATCGATAAACTCCTTTTTGGCTATTAGGCCTAAAATTCACACTTTTCGACCACAGACGTCGATAAACTCCTTTTTTGGCCAATAGGCCTAAAATTCACACATTTCAACCATGGACATCGATAAACTCCTTTCTCGGTCACTAGGCCTAAATTCCACACCTCTCAACCACGGACGTCGATAAACTCCCTTTCGACCAAAAGGCCAAAATTCACATTCACACACTCATAGCATGCATACATGCATCCCTCCCCTTTCATCACACCTTTAAATAGGCAAGTTCGAACTACATTAATCTTGATCTCTCATTCAAACGAGAGTATGTAAGCATATTCGAGATCTGACCTCAAATAACAGGTCCACCCTCAACTTTATTAAATCTCTTCATTCCTGCATCACACACATTTAGGAGAAGAACATTTAGATGAATGCATGACATAACCTCCACCTCGGGTTCGTAGACTTATTTCTTTCATCCATTGGGGCGATTGACCTAGAAATAGATTAATTGTAAACGGAGTCACTAGGGGTTCTTTCTTAATTTTTCCCCTTTACCAAAATAAATTAAGTGGCGACTCTATACACATACACACACATCACCCCAAGTGAACATCCGCGGCTAACCCGTCCTCACGGGTGGGCCCCGGCGGCTCGGAAAGGGGAACCGATTTCCGGTGAGAGTTCACAGTTTGTATCAATTATTCTATTTAGGATGATTAAATATTAGGTGGTCTATATGGTTTTGAAAAACCTATAAATTAAGTTTTTTGAATTCTTTTAAAGTCATTCCAAAAACAAAAAGAAAAAGAAAAAAGGAAAAGAAAAGCTTATAGAGAGAATTTTAGAGAAAATTCTTGGGCGTAATTGGGGTTCGTGTGTGGTTATGAGTTATTATAAATGTTGTGAACATTTGTATATTTTATCTTTAGTTTTGCAGCATATTTAGAGATGTAATCATTTGTCAAATAATCAATTTGTTATTTGTGTGTGTTATTTTTATTACCATTTTCATTCTTACTAATTTGATTTATTAAAAAATTGCATAATTTCTTAACAATTGGTACTAGAGTCAAGTTGGTATTCTATAAACAATCAGAGAGGAATCATCAGAAATGATCCAAAGTAGTCAAATTTGAGTGGGAGTAATGGCTACAGAGATGGAAAGGTAAAACTTGAGAAATTTGATGGTACAGATTTTGAATTTTGGAAGATGCAGATCAAAGATTACCTATACAAAAAAAAAATGTTTATGAACCTCCCTAAAAAACAAAGCCAAAGAAAATGAAAGATGAAGATTTGAATCTTCTTGATAGACAAGCCTTTAGAGTTATTTGATGGACGTTATCACACAATGTTGCTTATAATATAGCAAAAGCAAAGACCATAGCGGGTCTTATGAAAGCTCTCTCTAATATGTATAAGTCATTAGCCTCTAAGAAAGTTCATTTGATGAAACGATTATTCAATTTGCCAATGACGGAAGGCACATCAGTAGCTCAACATCTCAACAAACTTAATTTAGTCACAACCCAATTGAGTTCAGTTGAAATTGAATTTAATGAAGAAGTATGAGTATTAATACTTTTTTCTTCTTTACCAGATATTTGGAATGCTACTGTCACGGTTGAGTAGCTCATTAGAAAGCAATAAGTTGAAATTTGATGATGTTTATGATCTAGTTCTTAGTGAAGAGATTCGATGGTGAGAGTCGGGTGAATCATTAACCTTTTCAATTTTGCATACAAAGTCAAAAGGAAGAAGTTCAACTAGAGGGAATGGACGTGGAAAATTGAACTACCGAGGTAGATCAAGGGTAGGAGGTCCAAATCTAATCATCCTAATGATTTCCAAAGCTCAAAAACCATTCAGTGTTGGAATTATAGGAAGATCGGGCACTATAGAAATCTGTATAAGAGTGCATTAAAAGACCAAAAGGCGAAGGTAGAGGCAAATGTTAGTTCTGCCTTAGGAGGAGATGATGCATTAATATGCTCTTTGGAGGGCAAGGAAGAGTCTTGGGTGTTAGAATCTAGACCATCATTCTATGCTACTTTAAAAAAAGGAATTCTTTGAGAGGTTTGTCCCTAGAAACCTTGGACAAGTATACCTTGGTGATGATCAACCTTGTGATATTATTTGTAAAGGTGTAGTGAAGATTAAGTTGAACGAATCTATTTGGGAGCTGAAGGATGTCAGACATATTCTCGACCTGAAAAAGAACTTAATCTCAGTAGAGTAGTTGGCTAGCGAAGGCTACATTATGGTTTTCCATGGTGATAATTGAATGTCAAAGGGTGCAATATGGTTGCTCGCAGAAAAAAGAGTGGCACTTTTTACATGGCAATAAAGGCACAATGCTCAATTACAGTTGTAGTAGGAAACGAGAATTCCAATATGTGGCACCAATGACTTGGCCACATGAGTAAGAAGGGAATGAAAATTATGCATCAAATGTAAAACTTGCAGGTCTACAATCAGTTGAGATAGACATATGCGAAGACTGCATACTTGGAAAGCAGAGAAGGGTCAGCTTTCAGACAAGTCACAGAACTCCAAAGAAAGAAAGACTAGAGCTTGTTCACTCTGATGTTTAGGGACTAACAACTGTTTCATCTATTGGTAGGAAACAGAACTTTGTGACTTTCATTGATGATCACTCTCGGAAGGTATAAGTTTACTTTCTAAAGCATAAGTCTGAAGTGTTTAAGGCTTTTAGGAGATAGAAATCTATGGTTGAAAATAAAACAAGTATGAAGATTAAAAGGTTCAGAACTGACAATGGTGGTAAATATGAAGACGTCAAATTCAAGAAGTTTTACTATGAGCACGGGATCAGAATGGAGAGAACTATGCTGGTTACGCCTTAACACAATGGTGTAGCTAAGCGTATAAATCGAACATTGACAGAAAGAGCCAGAAGTATTCATCAGTCAGATTTTTCGAAGCAATACTGGGCAGAAGTCGTCAACACAACAACTTACTTAATCAACCAAGGCCCATCAGTTCCATTAGAGCACAAAATACCAGAGGAGGTATGGAGTGGAAAAGAGATAAAACTATCACATCTAAAAGTTTTTTGGTTATGTACCATATGTTCATATCAGTGATCAAGGTAGGAATAAGCTTGATCCTAAATCTAAGAAATGCACCTTTATCGATTATGGTGAGAATGAGTTTGGCTACCATATTTGGGATGATGAAAATAAGAAGGTGATTCGTAGTAAAGATGTGATTTTCAATGAAAGAGTGATGTATAAGGATCGATATAAAATTGACTGGGCCAATATTTGCAGAAGTAGATTATACCCCAGATAGTCCTATAACAAAGCTGATTGTAACAAATCCTCAACTAGAGGAATATAAAAATCAATGTGCAAGAACTAGAAACACTAGAACCTCCTACTCTAACTTGATTTGAGAAGGTTTTCTCAATCTCATATGCCTAACAGAAGATACATGAACTATTTTATTGCTAACTGATAGAGATGAGCCTAAATGCTATGATGAAGCTGGTCAAACTGATGATGCTAGCAAGTGGGAGCTTGCCATGAAAAATGAGATGGAATCTCTGCTCTCCAACCAGACATGAGAACTAGCTGAGTTACCCAAGGGGAAGAATTCATAACAAATGGGTGTACCGAGTGAAAGATGAGCATGATGGTTCCAAGAGATACAAAGTTCAACTAGTTGTTAAAGGATTCTAGCAAAAGGAAGGAGTTGACTACACCAACATTTTTGCTCCTATTGTGAAGCTTAATACTATTAGATCAGAGTCTATTATTATTGCTATTGAAGATCTTTATCTTGAATAGTTAGAAATGAAGACTACATTTCTTCACGGAGACTTAAATGAGGAGATATACATGCACCAACTAAAAGGTTTCTCAGAAAAATGGGAAAGAAAATATGGTATGCAGACTTAAAAAGAGTTTGTATGACTTAAAACAAGCCCCAAGACAGTGGTATAAAAATTTTGATAGCTTTATGCACAAGGAAGATTTCCAAAAGTGCAATGTTGACCACTGTTGCTACTTTAAGAGATATCATTCCAGTTATATCATCTTATTACTTTATATTTATGATATATTATAAACAGGATTAGATATGGATGATATTAAAAGGCTGAAGCAACAATTGTTAAAAGAGTTTGACATGAAAGATTTAGGTCTAGCAAAGAAGATTCTTGGAATGTAAATCACAAGAGATAAGCATAAAGATAATTTGTGATTATCTTAATCAGAGTACATCAAGCGTGTACATAGATTCAATATAAATGACACTAATCCAGATAGCACACCCTTGGCAATTCACTTTTGATTATCCAAGGATCAATCTCCTCAGATGGAGGAAGATAAACATTATATAGCTAGATTCCTTATGCCTCAGCCATTGGAAGTTTGATGCATGCAATAGTTTGTAGAAGACCAGATATTAGACATGTAGTAGGAGTTATTAGTAGGTATATGTCAAATCCAGGAAAGGTTTATTAGAAAGCAATGAAGTGGATTTTAAGGTATTTACAAGGTACCATAAATAAGATTTTGTACTTTGGTAAAGGTAAATTAAAAGTACAAGGTTATGTAGATGCTAACTTTAAAGGTGAAGTCGACCATAGAAAAAGCACCACCTGTTATACATTCATGGTTGGAAATACAATGATTAGTTGCATGTCGCAGTTACAAAAGATTGTTGCTTTATCCACTACGGAAGTTGAGTATGTAGTAGTAACTGAAGCTAGTAAAGAGATGATATGACTTCAATGTTTGCTAACTGAGTTAGGATTCAAGCAAGAGAAAATAATGTATTGTGCAGTGATAGTCAGAGTGCGATATACATGGCAAAGAATTCAGCATTTCGTTATAGAACAAAGCATATTGGACTTTGTTATCATTTTATCCGATCTTCATTAAAAGATGAAGTGCTAACACTAGAGAAATTTCAAGGAACTAAGAATTTAATAGATATGTTGACAAAGATGGTGACTATCGAAAAACTGAAATCGTGTTCAACTTTAGTTGGCCTACAAAGGTAACATTCGAGAAAGTTATGTTGCATAGAGTGTGGTGTGAGGACGGATTAAAATCAGTCTTCAAGTGGGAGATTATTAAGAAAATAATGTTTATATTTTGAATCTTAAATATAAAGAAAGGTTTAGGATTAATATATAGTTTTACTAAATTAATCAAAGGTTAGGAGGCTAAATATTAGATGGTTTATATGTTTTTGAAAACCTATAAATTAAGCTTTTCAATTCTTTCAAAATCATCCAAAAAAAGGAAAAGCTTATAGAGAGAAAAGCTTTTAGAGAATTTTAGAGAAAATTGTTGGGTGTAATTGAGGTGAGTATGTGGTTGTGAGTTATTATAAGTGTAGTGAACCCTTATCAATTTATATTTTAACTTTTCAGTAAAAGTTTTGCAGTATATTTAGAGATATAAACACTTGTTAAATTATCAATTTATTATTTGTGTGTGTTATTTTTATTACTATTTTCATTCTCACGAATCTCATTCATTAAGAAATTGTATAATTTCTTAACAATTCTTTACTATAAGAATAATTATAGTAGCCCATGGACACATTTTAATGTTACATCTTGCTACAATATATATGATAATTGAGAAATTTTGATTCTTCGTTCGTAATTAAATTACATATGAACTGATTATAAATAATAATAATAATAATAATAATAATAATAATAATAATAATAATAATAATAATAATAATAATAATAATAATAATAATAATAATAATAATAATAATAATAACAATAATAATATATTTAAGTATGATTATAAAAAAAATACGATAACAACGAACATCTAAAACGAGTATATATATATTATTACGAAACTGTTAAATTAATTAATTTATGCAATATATTATTTTAATTATTTATCTAATTAATTTGTATTAGTTCAGAACTTAAAAATATGTTATTTAAATGATTAACAATCATAAATTTTTAAGTAATTATTAAAATAAATTAAATGTATAAATAAATAAATTCATTTTGAACAATTTTATTTTAGAAAAAATATAAAATTTATTTATATTCATATAATTAATAATATTTTACAATTTTTTTACTTATCATTTATTATTTTTATATAAATTATATTATTGTTAATATATAATTAATCCAATTAATTATAACATCGATAATGAAAATATAAAACAAATTAACACGTGCAATAACGAAAATATAAAACAAATTAAGACATGCAATGCACGTTAAAAAACTAAAATATCCTTATAAAAAATTTAAATTGTCAAGGTTAAAATTGTATCTTTAAATACTTAATTAATAAATTGATTTTAATTATGTATTTGAATTTAAAAATTGAATGACAAACACAAAGGTAAGAAGTACATCATACATACGTCTTAACATTAACTTTTCTTTTGAGATCTCTAAAATTTCTCCATGCAGCATTTGCATTATGTGCTAAAAAATGATGTCTTGCTCTTTTAATTTGTTTATTAAAACAAACAACAATTCATTGATTTGACACTAAAATCTTTTCAATTCTGTCAGATATATTAGTGATCTTATAGACAGCAAAAGAAATAAGATGTTAACAGGATTGAAAATTTTAGTGATTTTTGATGCAATTTTTGCAAGGTATGGATTTGGATTTGGACATCCTTTTCCAACATCTTGCAATTTTCATTGCTTGCGAATCAATTAGATATAAATTTATATTTTTAATTTAACGAATTTTGAAAAAAAAAAAAAACACACACACAATTACTACTAAGTTTTGTTTAATATTTTTATTTTTATTCACATCAAAAGCTACCTATCGTACAACGAGACCAAAATTAGTTAACCCACAAATTCCACATAATACATGTTATAGAAAAAGTAAATCCTATCAGATCAATTTTAAAAAAGTCAAGGCCAAGTTCAGTGGAAAGCAAGATACACTCAAGCAACATTAAAAGTGGAATAACAAAAAGAGTAGAGTTGAATGGATATTCTTCTGGAACTCGTCCACGGAGCCAATTTGTACAGCCTCAAACAACTTTTCAAAGAAACCCTTCAGCTTGCACTTCCATTTTTCCATTCTTCACCTCACCTTTCAACCATCAATTCCTTCCCAAGAAGAAACCGCTTGAACCTCACAACACAAATTCACTAAAGTTGCAAGGTTCCCAGGTCGCTCATTTGCCTCCCATAAAAGGTTTCTTCTTCAAGCCCATCACATTCTAAACCCAAAATTTCACAATGCCAATCCCAAGATTGCAAACTGCCAATTCGAATGTCAACTGCTAAGTCTTCCTAAAAACTGGTCCAGAAAGAGGGTGCTGCTCTAAGCCCCCAGGAACAAACACAGGAAGCTGGTTTGAGGTAGAATCTCTTTTGAATCTAGACTCACGAGGTAAGTTGGGAGCCAACCGCTGCTGACTCTCTTGAGAACCTGCAACCCCCCCATTTCTGAAACCTTCCCTAACTGGAGCCCTCAAGAGAGGGCCACCAAAGAAAATGGAGTCCCCTGTATACATTAGCTTCTCAGGTTGCTCCGCTAGTGGCTTGGCCGATGACGATGAAGGTGGCTCTTGTGCCAGAATAACTGGCTTCCTAGCTTGGTTGCTAGTTTCTGTACTCGGTCTTGGAAATCCTATTTGCATTGCCAATTTGCTTCTGGTCTCAGAAGCAGACATGGGAACAGATACATACCTGCCAGCATCTTGGTCCCAGACAACAGATGTTCTTTTGACATCTCTAAGGAGAGAAGTAGCTGGTGCAGAAAGAAATAATGGATCAGTACTAGTAGTTTCCTTGTGCACAATCTTTTCATCAATTCCGGATGTAGGATGTGATGAAGGGTTGTTTCCAGCAACGAAAGGAGCCTTAGAAGCTGCAGGTACGGTATGATCAGGAAAAAAGCCAGGGACTGAAGTTGCAGCACTGAAACAACCTAAACCTTGAGTTTTTGGGAGGGGGCTAAGTGTGACCGACTCATGAATGTGGCTTGGGCTACTGAAACTACTAACACTCTGAGTCCCTGTTTCATACCCATCCCTGCTTCCTTGACTCGGGGCAAAAGAGTTTCCAAAAGTAGGCAATTTCAACTCATACTTGATGTCTTTGTTTGGCCCTGTGTCAGTGCTCAGACTACTTCTGACACTCATGTTGCCACTAGAGCTGTAGTCAGCATCAGGTAAACGGCGGTTATCAACTGGCTTTAAAACTGATGATGATGCCCTGGCCTTGGCTGCTGCTCTCATAGCTTCCGTAGAATCCAACTTTGCAAGTTTCCAAGCGCTAATTCGAATGGGCCTCTTAGGTAATTTGTTCCCTCTATCCGCAACTCCAGCTGCATCTGGATCAATAGTAGATGGGACCATCCCAGGTTCCAGGTGTGGTACAACTTCATCCTGCTGCAACCAAAGTTTTAACCAGTTATCAAAGAACAGGGAGGATCAAACTTTTGCAACAAATTATTGTTCAGTTCTGTGCTTGATAATTCTAGATAACATTATGATTGGAAAACAAAATATAGGATCTGTACGATGGGATCCATGAAGAAGATTAATAGATCAAGTTAGTAGTTGGAGACATCAAACACCATTTGAAGAATAATGTAGACCAATGAACTTCTACATAGAACATGAATTTATTTGAAACAATGTGTTAGATTGAAGGGTAAAAAAGGCCAGCAGGGTGAGAAAAGCAGAATTTCCAATCCAATCTGCTTCGAATAGTTAAACAAAAATATCCAAATAATGAAACTTCACTATTCAAATCAAACCTAACAAAAAAAGGTTCCCAAACAAATCTAATCAAATACATAATATCAGAAATTTTTCATGTATGAGTAACTAGTACAGATAATCACAAAAAATTTAATGTAACCCATTTTGAGTTTAATATCTCAAACGTGAAAATGATGAGTTTAGTTTGACCAAACATTAGCATAGGAAAACTCAATAGGTACACATAAAACAAAACAAATTTTGTAAAGATAATTTGACACAATGAAGAAATTAAAGTTAATTACAAATGCGTATGAAATTAAGATAATTCATATATATCTGAATTTTTCCACTTCTATCTGTATCAATTCATAGATATCTGAAAATTTCCCCTCTTGTTTGTATCTAATCCAAATTACTGCTCCAAAAGGACTAAATCATATACAGATTTCAATAATAAATCTCTTTCCCTTACCCCTGGAAGATGTGGAGGGGGAAATAATCATACAAAATATACTGGGCACATCACAAACAATTACAGAAAATACAAAAACACATATTTCATTGGATATTGACATTTGAAAAAAAAAAAAAAAAAAAATAGTCATATTCTGAAACAGAGGTTCATTATCTAATTTCATTCTTATTCACAGCACCTAAGTGCTATGTCAGAAACAGCATTAGGCCGTGTATCCTTAATTTTCAATTTCAAACAAATAAATTAGATAATGCAGAATTAACTTAGAGATGCTGTCCAAATAGAATTTATTAATAAATGAATGTTCATGCTTGGAATGATATAAACGAAAACAAATCAATTGAATTCCATAATTTTATGATTGAAACAACTCCAGCATTTGATTATGTTACTACTTATCCACTTAAGTGATAAAAAATAAATAAATAATTTTGGTTTAAAGATATGAGAGAGAGAGAGATTAAGATGATGTGGTCATTTTTTATCCATAAATTTGTTTCTTGTTCTAAGAAATTATTTTCTTGAATATGTGAAACTTATTTGGATATTCCACTTATTGCTTTACGAATTAGATTTATTCATATTCAATGGTACTAAACTACATTCATAAACTATGGAATCAATTCTTGTTTTTTTAATTCTCCAAAGACAAACATGTCGAATTCAGAATGAATCCCACAAAAGCACTTGTTCTATGGATAAAAGAGTAGCATTATTTATGGGATAGTCCTAACCAACGGAAGCATCATGTTACTCCAGCCAAAAAATTAAGAGCAAGTCATTATTTGGTGCAGTTTATTATGCCAACATTCCCTCGTCTTCTTCACATGCTATTTATTGTTCAGAGAACTTTACCTATCCTTCCTCAATGGTACCAATACTATTCAGTCAACACTATTGCAGGTCAAGGAAACTTCGAGCCCAACCAGTAGTATTTGCACATATCAAATACAGAAAAATGAAAAGTAAAAACAGAAAGAACCCATTTTCAAAGAGTTGAAAAGGGTATGAGAATACCTTTTCCAATGAAATAGTTATTACCCTAGCTTTGGTTAAATTTCTTATCATGTAATACTTCATCACATCAAACAGATATTTTTCATGTAGGAAAATGAAAGCTCTGTGGAGAAAAAACAATATCCAATTAACTTGGAAACTATTCCAATTCCTTGCTCATTCTGCAAACAAGACAAGAAGCTAAGCCAAGTACCAAAAGGTAATACCTGATAATCCACAAACACCCTCGGAGGTGTACACCATGCTCCCTTGTACTGCAATCCAAGTGAACTTCCACCACTCAAGCCCGTTGTAGCAGACCCTGTTGGAGAGTATGGAATATTTGGCAGTTCCTCATCCACAGATGCTCCAACAGGTGCTTCACTCATTGCTCTCATTGCCACAACATATTCATAGGTTGTAATGCCCTAATTCAATGTTTATGGGGTAAAAACAAAAAGAAAAGGAAGATTTAGATTGCATCAACTTTTCCTAGAAACCATTATAATTTGCATTAACTCTTTCATTTCACACTCAATTCAGTGACTGAAATAATAGATAATGCATAACTGGCATTCTAACCCTAATATACTTTTATATATTTCATATATTTTACTTCCTGTGGCCCATCTTCTCAGCAACCAACACAAGAACTAGAAAAATATACTTTAAAAACCACTTTCAAGTCAACTCTCTTTACCACAAACCTTTCTGATCAATATCATGTGGAAAAAGAAAAGTTCACCCAGAGGAATGCATGCCAGAAGTGAGACTAGAGTACACACAGCCTGCACAATTGAAATTCAACATCAAAAACAAAAACATCAAATGACATATGAGATACCAGCTTTTCTCTAAAGATAGGTGATCTACATACCACAACAATTCCAAAAGGAACTGGAGAGAATCCATTTCCAAGCGTGTCAACAATCTCAGCATCCATGCTTCTCTTATTAACAAAGAAACGCACTAGTACAGCAATGCCAACGCCAGCTTCAAATACAAGCTGCACAGCAGTAGGGGGACATAAACTTTAACCCATTAAAAGAAAAAGGAGTATTTGAAATGAAGTCATATATGTTGGAGCAGAATACATACCCAGAGGAGACTAATGGCCATCAGAGAAATAAAAGTCACATAATTTTTGTAACCAACACAATTATTAAGCCACTGCAGCCAAGCCACAGACTAAATTAGTTTCAATGGAAATTATATTGTCTTCACTTTAGATCACTTCAAAAGACAATTCAAGATGAAAGCAGAAAAGAATAACAGAAACAAGTACCCGACAATGGTGATCGAAACCATCGACACATTTATCACAACTTCGGCAGTGTTTGCTAAACTTGCGTACCTGCAGAGTTTAAAGTTTTTATGGTTAACAAGGAACATGTGTCATAAGAAACCAATCAGTATGTAATGGATATGTGGATAAGGATAAGGCTGTCAGTTATCCTTTTTTGTTCAATGAAGAGTAGAACCAACAATGATATCTGCAGGAGAGAACATGACATATGACCATTGCATTGAGCCCACAAGAAGTGTCTCCGTTGCTAAAAGTGCACAGAGTGCATTTAAATTGAACTTCCAGCACAAAGTATCAATATCATCAAATAGGTGATACGGAGATTCAGTTTGAGAATCATCGTAGGGCAAGAGAAAGAGAGAATATTCCTATCCATAGGTAGGTAAATTTTAAAAAAAGTAATACTACCATCACATGACATTAGTAATATTTATATACCTCAGCATTGCACAATGTACAAAACAAAGCATCTTCAGCAGCACCCTGTTCTGCAAGGCCTTCCTGTTTGCGGCAATCTTCATGAACAAACAAAGCACAGAAAATCCCTCCATATATATAGCTAGATTTTCTGGTGTTTCCAGTATCAACTCTCCCATTTTCTCTCACTGAACTTTTTTTACTAGAGTTACCGCCAGCTATAGAGCTTCTAGAAGCTGATGATGGGGAAGAATGCAATGCACTACCAGTTTCATCAAATTTTCTGGGTAAATCTTTCTCTGATATTCCAGGGTTTATGTTCTGCTGATAAATCGTGTCTGCAGAGAATTTAGACATAATGCCAGGATCTGCAGGATTAATTGCAGTGCACCGAACATAAAGAATGAAAACAAGGAGTACCTGAAAAGTCATGATAAGAAACATAGGAACTGAGAAAATATCAGGCCGGAAGATCACAAATCTTCAAATTAGTACTTTCTAAAGTTTGTATTCCTACAACACTAATCATGACCATACATGCGTAATTGATGCATTTAGAAAATATACAGGGATACATAATTGCAGTCCACACATCGTCAGATACTATATTAAATGCAAAATCTATTTAAATATGGAGAAGAAAGGGAAGGGGTCGCCTTTGAGCGAGGAAAGAAAGGACTGCATTACTATGGTTAATAACATGGGAATGGTCTCCATTAATATAGGCTACTACCACATACTCATTTAACCAATGTATTGAGTTCAGTATTGAACAGGATCTCTCCCATTTCCTCTCTCTCCTTTTCTCTTTCTCCTTCAACCTTCCACAGAAATCTCATCCTTCTTGGGCCACTGCCGGTGGTTTCACAGGCAGTAGCCCCTCCTTTTCTGTTTATATTAGTTTTTCTTTCTATTTCTTGCTATTTTCAGCTTTGTTTTGTACGTTTTAGGAGCTTTTTCTTGGGACTTTGTTCCCTTTTTGTTTATAGAAGAGCTTGATGGGGTTCACTGTGCTTGTTCCAGGTTTTGAAGGTGAAGAACCAAGGGTGTGTTCAAGAATATCCTTGGCCTGGTCTATTTTTTAGCTAGATGTGAAGATCAAGATTATTATTTCAAGATCCTAGCTTCTTCAAATCAAACAATACTATGGTGTTCTCAAATTTGTTATTTTTCTTTTATTGTATTGTTGAGATTTGTGTGGTTCTCTTAGTTTGTTAAGTTGGATCGTGTTTCTCTGTGCTTAATTGTTCAAAGCTTGTACCCCATATTTGATAATCAATGAAAATACAATATTTTTAATTTAAAAAAAAAAAATTGCATTGACTTCAAACATATAAGATCCAAAAGTTATTCACTGAAGCCATAGTAGTAATAGAAAGGATAATTATTATTCAATAAGGATGAATTACTCTTCAATCTCTGTAATTTAGTGAAACTTATAAATCAGGTACTATTTTTAAAAAAAAAAAAATTACATGGTGTTTCCACTAAATTTCTGTTTAACAAGATCTTATGTTAAATATATGTTGACTGTTTTAGATAGTCAACTAAAAAAAACCCAAACGAAACACTTCTCTTCCAATTTTCTCCTTCAAGAAAATGAACCAAATTTTATCTAAAAAGAATAAATGGAATTTTTATTTACAAATTAGAATTAGTAACATTCAGACTACAAGGGAAACTCAGGTTATAACTTGATAGTGACACCACAAAGAATAGAAGGACTGTTTAATTGATAGGGATTCTAGGTTACAATATGTAAGGGAGGGTAAAATGTCATTTTATGTCAACATAACAGTCACTTAACGCCCATTCTGGACGGAAGAACCTATTTGCACAATTTCAAAACCTTATGGACCTATAAATAGGTTTTCCAAAATAGAAGGACCCCAGAGCATATTACGCAAAACCTTAAGGGCCTGTAAATAATTATCCCTTTATATTCCTAATAAAATATGAATTTAAAAATAATTTTTAAAAGAATATAGTTTGAATTTAAGAGAAAATTGTAAATATGAATTAAAGTATTCCATAATAAAACATCATTTGAACTTATTTTTTTATTATTTTTTATATTTCAAATTTTAAGAGGAAAAATTAATTGATTAATTTTAAAACTAAAAATAAGTTATGAATATGAAGTAAAACATTATTAATTGAACAAGGTTTGAATTAATTTGTTGTTATTTTATTATTATCTAAAATTTAGTCGGACAATTATTAATTAATGAATTTATTTATTATTCTTTCATTAAAATTCAAATTTAAGAGTAATAACATTTTAATCATAGATAAGAGGATTATGAATATGAATTGAAATATTATTCCTTAATATAAGATAATTAAATTTGTTTATTTTTATTTGATTACAATTCAAACTTTAATAGAGCAAATTAATTAATTAATTAATTAAATATATTATACTTAATAGAATAGGATTATGAATATGAATTAAAATAGTATTTCTTAGTGGCACATGATCTGAATTTATTTATTGTTATTTTATTATAATTCAAACTTTAGTAAAACAAATTAATTGATTGTTATTTTATTTGACAATAGGATTTCACAATAGGATTTGATTTGAATTTAGTGTTATTTTATTATATTTCAACATTTATATAAGAAAATATTAATTACATGTAATCACATAAAAACAATTTTATCCTAAAACAATATAAATTTAGTAAGGACATGTAATTAATGCCCCTCATACATTGATATACACTATCGATCGATCGACAGACAGATAGATAGATGGAAGTATCAATCGATTGATAGATCATGGATGGATGGATGGATCGATTGATAGATAGATCATGGATGGATGGAGGGATAAATAGTTCTTGAAACTAGAAATATCAAGCAACTAAAAACAAGCAATTTTCAAAAATGATTAACCATAAGACACTAATACTTGTACTAAAAGAAGCATCCATAACCAAAAGATATAGATACTTAACTCCAAGAAATTCAAAAGTCACGTACCACTGGGGAGTAGACAGCAATTAAAGCATATTCCCAGATGTGGCCTCCAAGGAAAGGAGCAAAGAAAGCATAAAATGCAATCACTAGTAAGCAGAATACAGTAATTGCAACGACCTATCAAAGGCAAGAAGCAATGTTTGGAACTTAGTTAGAACATAAATTGTTCCTACAAGATCTAACTGAAAATAACAACAACAAAAAATAAACATAATACTAATTCATAATCAGAAGGAGAAATAGTATATGAGAAGTTCATGTGCTAGCAACTCAAAAGCTACTTGAGCCACACTCTTTCCTTCCCACAAACAAATGAAAAAATATGTTATGAACAATAACAAAAACCTAGCTTTTTTATTAAACACGCTTATTCTTATAAAAATATTCAGTGGATAATGTACCACAATATTCAGGTATAATGCAAGTTAAGAAACTGAGAAAATCAACAGAAACTTCAACCATATTTCCTTTTATCATGGCAGCACAACCACCGAAGAATATCACTTATTGTTATGATTCTTCTTAGATTTCTAGGGTTTATGAGAGAATTGGAAACAATTAGGTAGAGAAGAAAGAGAAATGAGTAGAACAGAGGGTTAGAGAGAGAAACAGAAGAAGAGAGAATTTAGAGGGAGAAGCAGAGAGAAGGTTCATTCCATTAACAATGATAATTGATGCAATTCTCTACAGTTTTACCCCTACTCATAATACCCTAAGAATTCTAAAGTAAAACACCCTCCTATCACTAAAATGAATCGTATCAATACCTTCCACTTGAGAACATTCTTGTCGTTAAGAATGAAAGAACTACTGATACTAATACAACAAATAAACAATCAAAACAACAAAAAAAACACAGCTTAACAATAACCAAACTACAACATACTAACTATACTAATACAAACATAATATACTATTCTTGAATTGCTGCTTATTATTTGTAGCTTCAGTCCACAAACTCTACCACAGCCATAGCTTCCTCATTTGCATCCTTATGCTCCCAGGACCAGCAAAAAAATGCAGCAGCTGCAGCTGAGAAAGGTCAACCAGCAGTGTTCTTGTCAATTCAGGAAGTTGCCAATTCAGGTACAGTAGCATTCTCACTAGGAACCAAGGTAACTCCTCAATAGGATCCTCAATAAGACCAATTCTTATTTGAAACAAACTTTTTAAGCCCAACAATAAGAACATCAAAAATGGCTGTGCAAGCAGTAGCATAACCAAAATTTTAAGAACTGCTTCTTGTACTTCTGCCACATCTCAAACTCCATTTCTTTAGATTGCAGAACACATTGTATTTGCCATTTCTTCCTTGCCCTTCTCCATAATTCAAAATCTATCTCCATGGAATTACAAATTGGTGTGTGGCCAACGTCAAAAGTAATACTAACCACACCATCAGATTGGTCCACAACAGTCTCATTATAACAGGCATCAATTTCTCAAACTTAGGAATTTCAGGAAGGAAAGAATTCACAAAAGTTGTGAAGGTTAAAATACTTGCATGATCATCATTAACCTTGCTTGCTTTAGAGACGCCACCAAAATTCTGTATTTTCTGCTCAGTGTTTTAAGTTCATGAAAACACCACCATTCAACAATCTATTCTCCATAATATCAGTTTCAACTGATGCAATTGCAATCTCATCACTACAGAAGCGCCTTGATAATTTTCAATAAGAATTTCAGATGCTTGAATCGTTTCTATTGCTGCCAACTGAGATATCATTTTTCCTCAGATTCGGTCACTTCCACCTCTTCTTGATTACAATAACCAATTGACAAGCTATACTGAAATTCTAGGGTTTCTGCTACATCCGAATCACCCGCAACATGACACGACGGTGAAATTGGCATTAGATTGATCTACGGATTGATCAGAGAAGATTCAGCAACTCCTAGAGTATTCTGCGCAATCATTTTATCCAGCAGCGCTTTTTGGCCTTTGAAATTTCAGCCAACAACTCCAACCTTAGCTATTCATCCATGGTAACTATATGTTGATCACAACGTTTCAAAGATTGTGAGGATGGTAAGCTCTGATACCAAGTGTAATGAATCTTTTTAGATTTCTATGGTTTATGAGAGAATTAGAAACAATTAGGTAGAGAAGACAGAGAATTGAGTACAACAGAGGTTTAGAGAGAGAAACAGAAGAAGAGAGAATTCAAAGGCAGAAGAAGAGAGAAGGTTCATTCCATTAACAATTGTAATCGATACAATTCTCTACAGTTTTACACCTATTTATAGTACCTAAGACGTCTAAAGTAAGACACCCTCCTATTACTAAAACGTACCGTATCACTTATCCTCAAAGATTATCAGAGAAGGGAGAAGCAACAATGGTGATAATGCTGTATATTGATCAAAGACTGTCAAGAAGGATGAGGTTGTATTTGGAATACTCTTATTAGACCACTACTAAAATTATAACACCAGCACGCCTCCACCCACTGTAGTAATTTGAATAATGCCCACCATAGAATTTCCTCAGAATAATATGTAGCTTGTTACTTCTAATAACAAAAATTTGAGTCTAGTAACCAAATAATTGTCTTACATGGCGGACAAAAAGAGAGGTTACCAAGAAAAAATGAGCCTCAAAATAATATTCCAGTGAGGAATAGAATAAAAAATGACAAAAGTATTCTAGTCAATCTGAATTACTTCCCAAACCAAGTAGGATTAGCTATAAATATCTATTATCTCCATTTCACTTGATTTAGGGCTACATCTGGTATTTAGACAAATCTTTTCCTTTCGCTGACAAATTAAACTGTGCAATCACGCAGAAATTTTTATTTGCTAACTTGTTTCTTGCTAAAAAAATCCTAATATTCTCCAAAAACAGAATCATTAACAAATGGGTACACTGAAAGCAGGTTGATTCTTAAAAAGAGAAGATGATGTAACTCTTCCAAACCCTAGAATAAAGTGTGACCTAAATCTAGCTTCTCTCATAATCAGAGAATGTATTACAATAGGATAGGCTCACAATATTTTGTTTATTTTGATCAAAGAAATTCAAGAAAAAGCATCCATAGGTTTCAATCAGTACGTAGAAAATTGCTGACTAGGGAACCGCAAAATCTAAAAAAACAAACAAACAAACAAACAGTTGTATCCATATTGGAGTTTAGTTTAAGTGCCAAATAGATGCCTAGTTTCACGTCCCCTGAGGAGAAGCCTCAAGTCTATTTAATGTTACTAGGACTGGGAGTAAAAAGTACAAAGCATTGAAGTGTCGGGGCAAACCACCCAACTGGCTAATTCTAGTCATTTTGGAATGATTGGAGTTCATCACAAACCCAAGCCTGAACCCATCAAGATGCATCTTTAGATTTATTTCTCAAGAGGAAAATAAAATCAATAATACCCAGTTCAGCATCCCCACCAACGCCAAACATTATTTCCTGTATTCAAATTCAAGAAAGAAGAAAAGGTTGAATCACTCTCTTCATGCTATCATTTGAAGAATTCAAAGCTGCAAAATTGGGAATTCCGCTCAAAATTAAACTCATAAGTGGAGTTACGTCAAGATTAATAAGCATATGAAGAAAAAATTTTACTGGTGATCAAATCCCATCAAGTCATTTGAAACGACCTTTTGATTGAAGCTTGAGTTTGACTTTTCTGCTACATATTTTACCAAACAAGCAGGGTATAACTAGTTAACTCTAGTAAATGAGTTATTAAACCCTATAAATATGATCTGAAGGAGGAATAAGAAATGAGAAGCAATCTTCCAACCACCATTAATAATTAAGATAGAACAAAATAAAAAAGTACGGAAATTGGTAAGCTACAGCAAGTAGAAACCCATCTCAAAGATTTAGACATGCGACATCAACATCAGCAGTAGTTGGTAAATGAAAAATTTAGAAACCCTAAACAGTACTGAGAACAAAAAGAAGCTGCTAATTACCTGAAAGGTGTGCGCCGGTAGTTGCCATCCATGTTTCCTCACCATGGCTGCTCCAAAAAGAGAGAGAGACAGAGGGAGCCTCTCTCTCTCTCTCTCTCTCTCTGTGTGTAATAAAAGTGATTTCAATTTCAACTTCAACTTCAGTTTGGGTATGTGCAGAATCTAACTTGTGAAGACAAAGCGTAGCTCACTGATTAAACAACTCAAACTTTGGAAGGAAAGAATAAAAACTAAACAGAAGCAAACAAAATGGAAGCTTTATATAATAAAAATAAAGTCCAAAGAATTTGAAGAGGAAGAAAAAACACACTAACTCACAAAACCAGGGTACCCTTTTTTTTATCTAATAAAAAACCAGTGTGGCGTTGACAGAAAAAGGCAGGTTTTTATTTTTCGTTTAACATTTTTACTTTATGTCTAAAAAATTTTTAAAATTTCAAGTTTATCCTCTTTATTAAAGAATATTAATTTCTTTTAATTAATTAATTAAAAATTTAATATAAAATCAAGGGATAATTATTTAAAAATCACTAAGATTTTGCATAATATATTCTGAGTTCTATTTTGAAAATTATATTAATAGGTTTTTATGATTTTAAAAATTATATTTTTAGGTTCTTCCGCTCAGAAACGTTGTTAGTCAATTAAAAAGTTTTGGATTAAATTTTTTAAAATTGACAAAACTACCCTTTCTTATTAGAAACCAACGGCAGCATTAATTTTTTGTGACATCCTAGCTACCGGGTTAGTAGAATCATGCATCATTCAGCAATTGGCTTGGAACCGAAAAACGGTTCGAGTCTTAATCGGGGCATCCGGGTAATGAGAGATAAATAAATTAGCCATCAAGTGATTAAATAATTATATGTTATAAGTTAATAAATAAATACATGAAACAAAAGGTAACTCTTGACACATTAGATGGAAGATTATAGTTTAAGAGTCAAAAGAGTAAAATTTCCCCATTTTTCTTATAAATGGACAAATATCACTCCAAATACCAAATAGGAACAAAAAAAAAAACATTCTTCTTCTTCTTCCATTCTCTCTCACGTTTTTCCCTCACCACCCACCATAAATCTCACATCCTCTTCAAATTACCCAACCATCTCACCTAAAAACACTTCCTACCATCAATATCAACATCATAAGAGTCTTAGATACAAGAAAATCAAGAGAGGAAACAAGAAATCAAAGGTATGTAATAGTTAGGGTTTGGTAAAATTAGGGGTTTTGATTTATAAGAATTTTGAAGTTAATTGTGGGTTCACATATGTTTAAAAATGGATGTATTGGTGAGTTGAGT
>CANUEY010258052.1:0-15388 GCA_948099555.1 Croton setiger
GGCTGACTAACGGGAAAACATAACAGAAGGACCTCAGAGTACAATTTCCAAAAGTTAGGGACTATTTGATACAATTTTAGAAATAGAGGTACCAACGAGTCTATTAGGCCAAACCTCAGGGACCCAATAGTAATTACCCCATGAAAATATTAAGAAACTTGAGGTAGTAATATGTAATTGTACAGACAATTCATCTTCTTCCTCTTTCCTTTCTCCTCGTTAAGCCAGAAACAACCGTGCCACCGCAACAAAACATTGCTCACTGAAACTCAACATAATCTGATTGTCATCGCATAGCTCAAATGATTTTTGAAGGAAAACTAGATGAAAAAAGTTTGAATCGAGGCTAGAAAATGATGAACATTCGTGGTAAATTATTTTCCAGTTAGTGACAATCCAAACCTTCGATCGCCTCTTTGGCTAGCTTTCGGTGATCTAACAACGATTCTGAGTGTACAGGACTACTCACAAACGTGAGAGATTTCAACTAATCCCTTCAAATCGATTGTCGGACGGTTCTGGTGGATAAGGCGACGGTGACGGTTCAGATTTAGTAATTAATGATTAATTAATTTTAATTAGTTAATTACTTAATTTATTATTCTGAAATAGGAATAGTATTTTTGTATTTAAACAAATATAACTGTTATTTAGTTAAATTTTGAAAAAACAGATTTACTTAACACTAAATTTCAAAATCTGCTCTAAATTAACATAGCTGGTGTTAATGTCCGTGGCGGAGCAAAAACTAGTTTTAAGGTTCAATTTTCAATTTATAGTCAAATTCTTACCCAAATTTAAACTTTGGATTTTTTTTGAAAAGCGATGATAAACTTTTGATGCGCGATGCCGAACTAGTTGGTTTTAAAAATTTTGAGTCGCTACCTTTCGGGAATCATTTTTAATTTTTATGAAAATTAATCCAATTTTATAAAAAGTTGATTCCGTTTAATTTTAAAAGTAAGGCAATGTTTGGAACCAAATTATCTAGGTAAGAGGTTTGAGTACGTCAGCCGAAATTTCATTTCGACTGACGTCCGGATTTATCAGCCTCTAATAAGCCATTTTGTTTTCGAAAATTTAAATTAAGTTTTTATTGAAAAAGCCGTTACGTCATTTAGCTAGCGATGTTTCTAATTCGGCGATAATCGGTCGTTTTCAAAATCACAATTAAGAAAGCAGTAAAATGCGGAAAGTGAATTGCAGAAATTAAATCATTCATGTCCTAAATTAATTATTTTTTCTCCTTAGGAGAAAATAATTACAATTAAGTTCTAATAAATTACATTCTATCCTATTTGAAACTCAAATTATTAAATTAAACCCCAAAACACTCGATAAATATATAAATTAACATTTTAAGACAATCATGTAACATTATAAGAATGTGCCCTAAATTATGGGAAATAGCAAGTTGGTCCCTAAATTTTTAGAGAATTTCTAAATGATCCCTAGAACATGCAAATTACTAAACAATCTATTAAATGTATAATCACCATAAAACAAAACCTAACATGAAAAACTACCAAAAGAGAACATTAAATATGCAAAATTACATAAAAATCCCTATATCATGCCAACATTATAAAACTGCCCCTAGAGCATATTAAGTTCAGAATTGGTCCCCACCATGCATAGTTATTACAACTTAGCCCTAAACATGCTTAAATTACAAATTAGCCCTTATAATACCAAAAATAGTCCAATGTCATATATTTCATCTCAAACAATCCTCACATAAACCCTGTTCACAAAGCAATACGTGCCTCATGCAAAAACATTCAAAACTGCCCATTTTCAAATGACAATCATGCAAATAACCCCTAACATGCAAGGAATATTCTATTCAGTCCATGAATAAATGTAAAACAACATAAACAGTCTTATAACAAACTAAGATAGGTAATTGAAAGAAACAACAGTGTTTAAGATACAATACTAGGACTTTAAGCAAAACCAGCAACAAAACTTAGAACTCAATAGGGGCATAAGCAATTTTTCTTAACCACAGCAAGTACACATCAATAATTGGAGCCTTCTAAACCTTTCTAGACTAGGGTCTTTGCAGGAAAAATAAAGACATTAATGACTAACAGCATTATATTTCATTTCTCTAAACCAAGACAGTTAAACAAAAGAGAGCTAAGAACACAAACATACTTAATATCAAATGAAAACAAAAGTATGTGTAAAAACCACATCAATGGAGACTCAAACCTAAACTATAAGCCTAGATTTAACCTTCTAAACATGCAACTCTTAGCTGTCTCTCAAACTGTCAAAGGCTATGCAAATGTATTCAGGACGGATTATGAGCAAAGGATAGAAGCAGAAGGGATGTATCATGAAGACAATTACTGTCCATTACATGAACCCTAAAGATGCAAGCAATTTGATGAATATCAACAAAGAAAAAGTAACAAACCAGTTGCAGTTGCAGCAATATGTTACGGAAACCAACATGCGAAAAAGGGAAAATTTTGCAAACAGTAGAAACATTAACAATGACAGACTAAAACATAAATAACAAACATGGAGAAATTTTGAGAAACCTAAAGGCAGCAGTAACCAAGACAAGTTGTACATAGTAATGAGCAATAAGTCATCCTAAATAGCATGCATATTCATACTCCTGATTAATAAAAAAAGGTTGCCAAGTTGGAACTCAAAACAAAAACAACATTACATGGCAAATTAGTAATAGATTCTTCTAAACAGAAAGCCAAAACAGAAACAATTTTATAATGAAAACATAAACAACAGGGAGTGAAAATATGGCAGTAACTAAAGCCTAAAAAGCTAGCTTCTATTTTAGCAAGCAGAGACAGAAACCAGAACAGAAGAAAGGGGCAAAGAGGTTAACACATAGATCTAAGCTAAACTGGAAACATTAGGAGCTGAAGTTTAAAGCTAGAGAACAAACACTATAGGCAGAAAATAGAGTTATAAGGATTAACATCCTGACTAAAGGCAAACTAGAAACAACAAAAAAATCTAGATGACTGAAATATGAACAATGAAAAGGCAAAAACTCTCCTGGCAAAGGCTATTCCCAATTAGAATTCAAAATTGACATCTCAACAACTCAACCATTCACACACAACAGTAACAAAGATAGAAATGATACAATCAACAATAGTAGTTTAAATGAGCTTAATGACAACAACACTAGCTCAACTCACGCATATCAGCAAGCAATAGTTTTAATAGGCCTAAAATTGGCAAAAACTAGAGCAAGCTATGCAATAACCACAAGTTGACCTATTCATATTCTCAATCCAAATTAATAACAATATTTAACCAAATCAAAACTCAAAACAGAAGTAATTACAAATAAAGAGCACAGCAATAAGAATTGGAAATATTGCAGGAGCATCAACACATCATTCTCAGTCTAGTTCCCAAACAAATTTCACACATACTAAATAGAAATAAAACTAGAATTGAAATGAAAATTACCTTAGAATTAAATCCAGCAACAATTGAAATTCCAGAATTCTTTTACAAAATTTGATTACTTCTCTAAAGATTTGAAGTTCAAAATAAAAGAAATTAACAAATCTCACAGCAGAAATCCCAATTTCAAATTGATTTCGAAATGGGAATTCTGACTTTCTTTTCAAAATAAAAAACAGAAAGTGTTTTACAACAGAAACCCCAATTCCTCAATCCCTAATTCTCAAATCCCCAATTTTCTCTCTCCAAAATTGCTCTGTAAGAAGCTCCCTATCAATTCTCTCTTCAGAATTGCTTTTATACCTCCAACCACCAACCATCGCGCTTCTTTCTACCCTTTTTGCTTCGTCTGGTACCATCACCCAGCGCCCTTTCGATGCGCGCCCCTCTCCTTCTTTTTCCATCGGTGGAGGTGGTCCTTCTTGTTCCCTCTGCTTCATCGTACAGCTTTCAGTTACACTCCACGACAAAGCCACTTTTCCTCTCTCTCTCTTTTCTGTTACACTCTCAATTTCGTTTTCGTCCTCCATTTTTTGCTTCTGCTTCCTTCTCTCGGTTTTCCATTTTCATTTTCATGCTTCACTCTTCATTCTGCTCCTTTTTCTGTTTTGTTTTTTGCTTACTGCGTTTCACGCTTTCTTCTCTGCGTTTTGAGCTAAAACCCCGCGTTTCATGTCAAAGCGTGGCGTTTCACTTAATTTTTATTTCTTTTTTGGTTTCTTACTTAATACGACGCCGTTTGGCCAAAGCACCGCATTTTGGTGGCTAAAATCAGAGGAGCAGATCTTGAATCGAACCTATTGTGGTTCGATTCGACTCCTATTTCTTATTTCCCTCCTCTTTTTTAATTGATTCTTCTTTTTAACCCCTTTTCTTTTCTTTCTTCTTCAATTTCTTCCCTTTTGTTTCTAATTAATTTTTTTTTCTAATAAAATTTTTGATAAACTAAAAATTAAAATTGAGGTAAATAAAATAAAAATCAAAATTAAAATCTCTCTTTTTTTTGTTATTATAAAATTTAAATTTAAAATCTTCCTAATTAATATATATATATATATATATATATATATATATATATATATATATATATATATATATATATTATGAAAGAAAAAGAAAAACTTTGGGAATAAAACATTTAAATATTTTGAGGAAAACATTTAAGTATTTAAATATTTAAGAGTAAAAAGAAAAACATTTAAATATTTATAGAATTTGAACTGATTTGAAATTCGAAAAATCTATTTTATCTATCATCCATCATTATTGGAGCGAAAGTCAAGCAACCTCCAAAAACTTTGCCTAGATGTTAAATACAATCTTGTTTAGAATCACTTGGCAATCATGAGTTTTTTCTTCCTTACCCGCCAAAAATCTAAGTGTTTAACTTATCGTTTCCTTACTAAAACCAAGCAATCATTGCTAGAACAGTTTTCTTTGCCTTGCTGCATTTCAGCAACCACAAATGCAAACCCAAAAGATACTTATTCGTCAAAGGAACAAACTTTTATGTTCCTTCTCAAGAAATGCTCCACCATGAACGATTTGAAGGAAATCCATGCCCATGTCATCCAATCTGGCTTCGAACAAAATCTTTTTGTCATAGGCAAAGTCATAGGCTTTTGTGCTGCTTCAGAGAAAGGAGATATGAATTACGCTGTTGCAGTTTTCGAAATTGTTAGAAATCCTGATGGGTTTCTTTGGAATACAATGATTAGGGGATTTAGCGGTATTAATGAACCTCATCAAGCTTTTGAGTACTATAACAGAATGCAGTCGAAAGGATTGATAGCAGACAATTTCACATTTTCTTTCTTGCTTAAGGTTGTTGGAAAATTGGGTTTAGTTTTGTTAGGCAAACAACTGCATTGTAGTGTTTTAAAGCATGGCCATGAGTCGCATGTTTTTGTTAGGAACAATCTCATTCATATGTACGGTCTGTTTAAGTACATAATAATAGCACGCCAACTGTTCGACGAAATTCTTGATCCAGATATAGTTGCATGGAACTCTATGATTACTTGTTATGTGGATTATGGCAAGTTTAAAGAAGCACTTGACTTGTTTTCTTTGATGTTGAAATTTGGTTCAGAGCCTGATGAAACCACATTAGTTGTGACTCTCACTGCTTGTTCTGCAATGGGAGCACTCGATTTTGGTCGATCGATTCATTCTTTTATTGGTCATTCTTATCTAGGAAGCAACATAAAGGTCAATAATGCATTAATTGATATGTATGCCAAATGTGGAGCAGTAGAAAAAGCATACGAAATATTTCATAGAATGAACAAGAGGAATATAGTAACATGGAATACAATAATTTCAGGGCTAGCTGCTCATGGACATACAAATCAGGCCTTGATACTTTTTTCTGAAATTTTAGAACAGAAGTTATTGGAACCAGATGGTCTTACATTCTTGGGCGTACTATGTGCTTGTAGCCATGGAGCAATGGTAGAAGAAGGAAGAAGATATTTTGATATGATGATTAAAGAATATCACATCAAACCCACAATAAAGCATTACGGTTGCATGGTTGACATGATGAGTCGAGCTGGTTTTGTGGAAGAGGCTTATGGACTGATTAGGAGTCTGCCAATGGAATGCAATGCCATAATGTGGAGGACATTGTTGGCTGCTTGTAGGTTGCATGGAAATGTCGAACTCGGGGAGAAAGTGAGGAAGCACCTATTAGAATTAGTGCCGGATCATAGCAGCGATTATGTGCTTCTTTCTAACATTTATGCAAGTGTTGGGGAATGGAATGAAGTTGAAAGAGTCAGGAAATCAATGCAGAGGAGGAGAGTTCAAAAACCAGAGCCTGGTAACAGCTTCATCGGCATTCATCCAAATGCAAGGGATCTTGATCGCCTCAAGTCAATCCATTAGCAAGAAATTTAACTTTCTATTAGAGATAAGAGCAATTACTGTTACTCTGTTAGTTCACAAGCAGGAAATGATAAAAGGAAAAAACAGAATTGGGTTCTTATTAGCTTCTAATTCATTTATACTGATCATGATTTAAATTTTGTGGCAAATACAGTACAGATATCTTATTTAGTTCTGGAATACATCATAAGCTAATTTTACAATTAACAAAGTTAGAGCAACAACAGAGTTTGCAGTTTCTTTTATGACAGTAAGCTTAAGTGGATTTCTTTTGTTTCTTTTCATGCCATTCCTTAATCTCTGCATCCACCTTTGCTTTGACTTTTGCATGAAACCCTGAATATGGTTCATATCCGAAGGCAAATTGAAGAATCTGTAATAATACCACCATAATCAGTCCCTGTACACATTCTTAAAAAGATAAATAGTAAGAATCAAATAGGTGCCTACCTCAAGAACTACAAAGAAAGGGGCCATCAAAAAGGCTTGTGTGAGGTTATCAAGAAGAGCTGGAGCTCGGCGCTACAGAGGTTATCGAGAATCGTATCAATTAGGACAACAAAATTTTTGAGAAAATGAAATCGTTCACAAGATTATTGAATAGAAATACCTACCTCAAACACACCGTGGCCTATGAACTGTCCAGTCCAACAAAACAATTGTGCTGCCAACACAACCTGATTTAAATTGTTCACAATATTAGTGTCCAAATTCAAACCAAATGTAAATATTTATGTTAACAAACTATTCAAGATAATGAAAAGAAAAAAGTTTGAAATGTCCACATTAGAGTCTTAATCAAATCCAACTAATCAAAATTTCTGTACATTTTATCTTCTTGATAACAAAGCTTACAATGGTCCGAGCATTTTGCTATTATCCCCTATAGGCACTTGCAATATAACCTACAGTTCTTATAGAACTGTAGAAATAACTGGATTCTCAAGCATGCTAGTAGAATATGAGATGACTCATCAAGTGAAAACTTCAAATGCACTTAAATACTGGTCAATCTTTGTCGTTATCAATTACCCATATGATGGATATCATGACTGCATATAGTAAAGAGAAAAACAAATTTGACAGCTGATACAAAATCCAGGAACTGCTTCAAACAATGAAAATGACAACTGATTTGTCCCCCATTCATCAGGCCTCCATGGTGCATTTTCATATGGAAAGGGGCCAACATATAAATGAACATAGTAATTGACAATGAGGAAACCAAGAAAACCTAGATTTGGCAAAGTTCGATCTTGTTTTATTTATCCTGGACTTTTATGAACTGAAAGCCAAGTGATCATTACAAAATTCTCCAATTGATTCAATTCTCAGCTAGTTGATATTATTATTGATGTAGTACAGTTATAGGCCTTACAGCATTAAGAAGCTATAAAAAAATGAAAAAAACCTCTCCAGTTTCATGAGATTCGAAATTACCCCAATCCAATTATGTGTTTGCACCTGAATGATGCCATTCCAAGGAATGAAGATGGCTTGAGCAAGTAGTAAAGAGAAGTATCTAAAACTGAGGAATTTGTGACCTTCAAGCTTAGGGGATAAACACAGTATGTGGCAAGCCTAAATTGCTCCAAGAAATTACCCAGTCAATGCATGATAAATTTCAAAATTGGAATTGTTTTCTCCTACTGTATAATTCTTTTTTGATAGTCAAAACATAATTTCCCCAAAGGAATTTGAAATGGACAATTCTAATCCGCGGTTTCAAACACAGAAGAACAAGGTTTCAGATTGATTCAAAGCCAAAGAAATAGACTTTAAGTTAAAACAGAAAAGTCTAAAACAACATCTAAGAGGGTCCATGTGTTTGTAAAGCAAACAGCAAAACAGGCAAAACAACAGAACCCCCATGAATTCAATGCAGGCAAAACAAAATAATATTACTAATTGCTTATCAAATAAAAGCAGTACGGACTACGGATTAATTAAGTTTAATTCATTGAATTCATAGGATTCCAATATAGATTCTTTTTCCCCTTCCAAACATGAAAAATTGGATTCCCAAATCAATTACATGTTGAATTCATTCGTTCCAAACTGATGCATAAGAACTAAAAACTCACCAATAACAATGAAATACGAACAAATTGGTTTCTGCTTGCCTTATTTTATTACCAAACAAACATTCCTTGATTAATAATACGAAAATCAATTACCTTCCATGCGAGAGAATATCCAAGCTTGGCAGCAAGGAAACTAGCACCAATCCAACACCCAAAGCAAAGCAAAGCAGCTAAAGTCCCAGCTTTCTTGTCCAAACGCATATAGAACAGAGCATAGATTAGGGTGAAAAAGAACCCAAAATTTAAAAACAGCCCATGGCCACCCCCAAAACCAATTTGAGATATATCATATATGGAAGGTGTAAAATAGAAAAGAACAAGAGAAGTGAAGAAGATTGGCCAAACAAACAACGTGTGTATCAAAATGTTGATCGGGTTGCTGTGATAAGCTCCATAAAAGGCAAAGTGGGTTTCTAAATCAAATATGCCTGCCTTATTAGCCATTAGATTTTCTCGAGAAAATTGGGATATTTTCAGGGTAAACTGACGGAAAGCAAAATAATAATAATAATAATAATAAAGCGGTTGTAAGGTTGAAGAAGATAAATCAAGTAGTAATGTTGTAGACGAAAACGAAAAAACAAATTAAAAAAAAGAAATAACAAAATCTAGAGTTGCGTCGACTTTCTTGGCGGAAATGGCAAGGTGGGGTAGTAGTTGATGTTTGAATAATAACCTACTGCAGTTCGACGGTATGCCTGTGACCGACTTTCTTTTTGTGAAATCCCCGCACCCATTATATTATTTATAATTTCAAAAAATAAATATAACTTTTTTTTATAAATATATTCTGATATCAGAAATAAAATATATAATAAACAATAAACGACTTTCGGATCCTAGCAAAGGATTTTAACTTTTAGAGTAAACAACTTATTGTTTTTCGCATCCCACCATAAAATAAGGTCTTTATAATAGTATTTTCAAAAATTAAGTTCTTTTAAAAATCGATAATAATATTTTCAAAAATTAAATCCTTAAAAAAAATGACGTTTGAAATGTATATTAATGGAAAATATATTATAATGTATATTAATGGAAAACATATTATATTATAAACTCTATTGATGGGAAATCAATACCATTTTTAAATAAAATGAAAGGAGATTAATTTATATAAATAAGTATTATAAATGATCATATATTTATGTGTTGTACCTTATGGGGTGGTTTTAGTTTGTGTTGCGGATGGAGTCATCAGTCTCAAATTTGCAACATTTTCCATGTTGAAGGTATTTTGTTCTTTCTTAATTTCCATCCTTTTATTGATTGGAATCTAACAGCTAGAAATCAATAGAAGTAAAAACATAAAAATCAAAGAAATGCCTTGAAGATGCTGAGAAATAAGATTCGAAAGCGGATAATAGAAAAAAAAAAAATTTGAATTCAGTTTTTTTTTTTTTTTAAGAAAAAGGATTGAGCATTTGAGATCACAACTACACAGACTAATCAGTCCAAAATATTATTAATTAAGAAAACCTCTATAAAATATTGTTAACACATATGATCAAAAAGTTTAGAGGATAACTATGTAGAAGGAATATCTAGGATTACAACGTGATAACCTACATCATGGCCATGATGTGCCAAAACTTTTACAATCCAGTTTCTCTTTAAAATATCCTTGATATTCAAGACAATATTCATAAGATAAAGGGAACCGAGCATTCGAATTGAGCATATTGACAACTTGAGGGTTGTTACAGTCTACAACTAGCTTCCTTGAACCATAATCACATGCAATAAGAAAGCCCATAGAAATTCTCCAAAGTTCTGCCGCAAGCACCAAACAACACCACAAATTCATTTTAAATCCAAAAATCCACTCACCGTGAGAACCCCTCAACAAGCAACTAAATACAGTCACGCCATCTTGTTGAATGAAAGAACCATTCGTGTTAAGAACAATAATACGATATTTAGAATAATTACTGAAGTCAATCTTTAATAAGAACGATAATACAATATTTAGAATACTCATAGACATTTGAAATTTTTTTGTTAAAAAGATCTCTACTTGAGTCATTTTTGCCAAATTCATCCATTTTATTGTTTAAAATTCTTGTTCTCATTTTAAAGTTTAAAATGTTCAATATACATTATGACAAGTTTTTAATACACTCTATAACAATTTTGTAACTAGAATTGAATTTGGAATTGATTTTTATTGAATGAAAGATGAACTATAGAAAATTGAATTACAACTGAATGTATATAGAATAACCAGAAAGAGGAAAATGATAAAAACTCAACCACTTCTTCTTTCGGACTTCTCTATTTATGTTTCTAGCTAAAACTACCGACATTGAAAACACAATTACAATTTGATTAAACAATTTGATTAATGGCATTCTGTTACGTTAAGTTGTTATCCCAGTAGAAACTTCTGTAACTGATTTTGGCTTTAGTTGCAGCTGGATGTTAAGGAAGAATGAGACCACGAAGAAGGAGAAGTAATTTTGTTATCTGTTAGTTGCGGGGTTCAAAAACGACGTGGTCCCATTTAGTATAAACGCCAGCATCTCATCCTTTTTTCGCGTGTTTAATCTGTTTCTCATTAATCAAACGGCGTCGTTTTTTCTTTAGTCAAACGCTACCATTTTAGCTTTCTTCTTCATCAGCTTCGTTCTTCTTCATTTCTTCTTTCTTCTTCACTTCTATTTTCTTCCATTTTTGAATAACCATTCAACTGCTCCAATACTCTAAATGCAATGAAGTTAAGATATTTTGGCTAGAAAAATTATCCAAATTACTAGTTTATAAAATTAGAGGAAATTGATAGAGAAAATAGAGTTTGAATTTATCAGGACAGAAGTAATAAAGTGGATTAAAACATTGATCATGTAAATTAGTAAACATTTGTTGGATTATGACATATGAACTGACAAAACAAGCATTAGCTTCAAACAGGAAATCTTGTTCCATGTTTATTAATTGTAAGCTTTATAATGATATGGAAAACAAGCGATTAAAATGTGGAACAAGTTTTAACCATTTTTAGACATGAAAAAATGATTTTTGTTACAAACTAACCCAACAAATATGAAATTTAGATTATCTACTAAACATGTTTGTTGCCTTACACATCATAAACCATTTTAAAACCTTTTCGAGACATTTCCACCATATAGACGTTGTTGAGAATATAGGCCTTACAACTTATTAGTCAATAGTCAATTCTTTATTGTTAATTTGAACTTTTAAGTTGCGCATTATATTGTTAAGTTTATCTTTCTTATTATACATCCTTTAAATCTTTCAATTTCAATTAATATGGAGTGACTCTCACATCTAACCTAAATTATCCTCATTATTTAAGAAAAAACATATATTTAAGAAAAAAATATATTTTTAGAACAATAATTAAAAATAACTTAACCAAATGATTAACTTAATTCGAAACTCTATGATATAATCTACTATCTAAATTAGCTAATCTGGATCCAATTTGATCTAGAAATTCAAATTTGAAAAGGTTTGGCTTAAGGACAATTAGTAATATGGTATAATTTACTTGCTAAAAAAATAGCACAAAAGTTTCAAAATTAGTAAAATAGTACATTTGGAAAAAGAAGTTTAAAAATCTAAAAGTGTCCCAATCTAATAAAAAATAAATTTAATTTTCATAAAAAAAAGAAAAAACATTAAAAATCGAACAATCCCATACCTCCTTTTCTTGCAGCCGCTTCGAACCTTCTGCATCGCCGCCTCCGACCACCACCACCAACACACACCCGATTAACAGCAAGCTGACTTCCGGCCACGTCCAGCACCGTCAAGATAGCAGTCGTCGATTTTCGATAGCCACCACACGCGCCTCTCAAAGTTCGATCAACGGTGAATCTCTAATTTCTATAGAATTTTCTGACACTATTTTTGCCACCTTATGGCCACAATTCCAGTGTTAAACGACTTATCTTGTCAAACTCTTTTAAATTTGGTATGGCTCGATCGATTTTGTGGTCATTTTCCATTCAACGATTTTCAGTCAGGTGGTAGTTAGGGTTTCATAAACTTGAAGAAGATAAAGGTGATAACTTGCGAAATTTCAATATGTTACAATAAGAATCAGTAAATAAAATTCAATAAGATTCAATAAGAATCATTATTATTAACATTTATTAAAGAAAGAAAAAGTTCAAGAATAGAAAACATAAGAAAAAAACTTCAAAATGCATTTAGGAAGATTAAACGGCGTTTTTAGGCATCACAAGGGGGTATTATGGAGGCAAAATCCCATAATTCCTATAAATCTCTGAACGAGCTTTTCGAAAATTGCTCATAGATCCCGCCGATTAAATACAAATCAATGACAAAAATAGAATTCTGTCAATTACATACATTCAATAGAAATGAGTAGAAATCAATACTACTCAGTAGAATTAATATAAATCAGTAAAAATTAATACAATGAATATGAATTAGTATAAATTAATAGAATTCAATAAAAATCAGTACAAAAAATATAAGTCATCATAAATCAATAAAAATCAATAGAATGAATATAAATCATCAATAACTACTACAATTTAGTAAAATATAAATACAATTCAGTAAGTTTCAATACGATTCAGTGAATTTCCATATAATTCAATATCAGTGAGCTACAAATACAATTCAGTAAGTTTCAATACGATTAAGTAAACTTTAATACGATTCAAGAAGTTTCAATACAATTCATTAAACTTCAATTTCATTCAGTAAGTTTAATACAATTCAGTATCTATAAGTATTAATACAATTAAATAAGTGTCAATACAATTTAGTAAACAACATGTCATTTTCATCTTCTTCGTCGAATAAACTCTAACCATTGATGGTCACTGGAAAAAATCAATAGTGACATCACTGACCAAACCATACCAGATCTAAAAGAGTTCGAGAAGGAGAGTCGTTTGACACCAAAATTCAATTAGGCAATAAATGATACAAATTAAGTACTACAAATTTTCGATCTAATTAAATTTTATGTGAAAATAAGAAAAATTACAAAATTGTCCTTCAATTTTGTTAAAATATATAGTTTCATAATGCACTTTAAAAAAAATATATTTTATCTCTATATTTTAAAAAAAATATATTTTATCTCTATATTTTAATTTTATTGGACTAATTTATCATTATGTTAGAATAATACTGCATTTTACATTAACTATTAATTTTTTTGAAGTTGATTACCAACCATTATTAAATATATGAATTATTGTTTATTCTATAAGTATTTGTAATAATATTTTTCACTAGTAAATTTCAAATTCAATTTCTAATAACTCCTCCATCAAAGCAATACAAATTGAGTAAGGCAACGAATTAGGCAGAAAAAACTACAAATCTACAAATTCTTCTAAAACAGACGATAACTCATAGACTTAGTATGGTTAATTATGTAATTAATCAGAGAATTGATGAAAAATAAGGTTTTAATTTAATAAAAGGACAAACTAGTCCAATAGAATTAAAATATAACGATAAAAGAATCTATTTTTTAAAATTAGAGGAATAAAATAATATATGTCGAAAATTTTTCTGGACAATTTTGTAATTTTACCTTCAAAATACTGAGTATAAGTGACTTGCATAATAATTTGTTTACGGATAGTGGCGGTGGGTTCTTTTCAATGTTTACTTTTGACATAATTGTAGTTAGCAAGCAGTTTACTAATTGCAGATGAATTGTGTACTTATAGATGGTTGTTGATTGACAAGTAGTAACCATTATTTATACCCATTGTATACCATAGTTTAGGTATACCTTTGTATAAAAGCCCATCGGCAACTGATTATAAAATAGTAACTGATTCAGCAAAGAAAAAAAGTACATATATAACATTCTCTCTTCAACGAATAAGTTGATTATAAATATGGATTGTAGGACCTCATTATGAAATTATCCTCCCAAAGGGTTAGGTAAGAGGCTTAGACAAAAACAGATAGCAATTCCAAACCTATGTCTCTCATTTTGTAGTTCAGAAAACTTGAACTTCTCTTTTGGAGCACCCAAAAAACCAGCTCTAGAGTTGACATTTATATAAGACTTTTTATTCACAATTGGAAACCTTAATTCGAATCTAGTAAAAATATTTATTTTTAAAAAATAAAAACATTTCTCATAGAAATATTTATAATATTTTAATATATAATTTAACTTCACCAAAGTCAAAGTTGATGAAACAATTAAAACAATCTTTATTCCTTTACCCCTTAAAACTATACTCTTGGATGAGTTAGGTTTTTAGGAAATATTTGATCCAAAGCGTGCATTAAGGGCAATATCATATCCCTTAAACTAGTTTGAAGTAAAGGTCAATTTGATGAAAATTAAGGACAGGAAATCAAATTCAACCATATCCAACACAGTGAGATTTTTTCTGGGCTGAAAAATGTACCATTGATGGTGCTTTTAGCTAATTAAAACAATAATCTATGTTGAAATCGGAGAAGATAACCAAACTTAATGATTTCAGAGCATCGTTAAAGACAACCGGTAATACCAACAATTGTGAGAATGTTTATTATGAGTTAATTAGTTTGATGTTGATCAATAACCTCTCCAATTAAAAAAAATATATATACATATATATAACATTAGAAAATAAAATAAAATAAATTTCTAGAATGTGAAAATAAATTTCAGATAATTATATTTAATTAAAAATAACCATTGAATTGTTCGTACATAATATCGGAATCAAATGCAATGAGTCATAATTATCATACACAACAATTTATACTATTAAATTTATAGAATAATAGATAGTCAAAAATCTTAAAAATCATAATTAATGAATTTGATCTCGTAATTCTATACATTTAATCCTATATATATATATATATATATATATATATATATATATATATATATATATATATATATATATATATATATATATATTTTTTGTTTGTGGTATTAGTGAGAGGTGTGGGTGTTGTATGTATAGACTCGATTTTTGTATATTTGA
>CANUEY010258245.1:0-17413 GCA_948099555.1 Croton setiger
TAACCTTCAGACTTGTCTAGGATGATAAAAAAATAAATATGTAATTATTTAATAAAATCTTAATTGAAAGAATATATAATTGTTATAGTCATAAAATGTGAATGGTTGTGCTTTACACAATAAAATTTTATCACATCACATCAATATAATAAAAGTGTTTGGTGCAATTGGTTACATGTAAACAACCTTGTTGAAAGGTTGCTGGTTCAAGCCTTCATGTTGTCATTTTTCATATTTATAGTAAGTGGGCCCACAACCGTTGACTAACGGTCAAAGGACCTCAGAGTATAATTTCCAAAAGTTAGGGACTATTTGATACAATTTTAGAAATAGAGAGACTATTTGATACAATTTTAGAAATAGAGAGACCTCTACGAGTCTATTAGGCCAAATCTCAGAGGCCAAACCTCAAGACCCAATAATAATTACCCCTTATTATTAAGTTTAAGTGTATTTTGAATTTTTCATATTTTTATTAAAATAAATGATTAAATCTATATTATAATTAGATTATTAGAATATTAACCTACTTAAATATGATCAAATATAACTATATTTTATTAATTTTTATTTTTTTAGATTTTTGCACCTAAATTTTATTATATAATTATTATTATTAAATATTAATTATTATATTTAGTTGCATTTCAAATATTTATAAAAAATTTGAATGAAATATTAACTGTTTATCTAAATAATAAGAATATATTTTATTTATTTAGTAATAAATTTAATTAGAAATTTAATTAAAATAATAATATTTATAAATAGGAAGTTTTTATATTTTTAGTTAATTAACAAAAATTCTAACTTAAAAGTAAACAATTTTTACAATAAATTTGTGTATAGATTTTGTTGTTACATTTATTAGTCCAAAATTTTGTTATATATATATATATATATATATATATATATATATATATATATATATATATATATATTATTTGTGTCGAATCATTATGGTGATGCTTGATACTTGGAATGTTATAGAATTAGGAATGGAATGAAAATAGAAAAGAATTGGAATGAAATGGTAGGATCATAAGAATGATAAAAATATCATTTTTTTATTATTTTAAAATAGTTTATAATTATTGTAAAAATAAAGGTACATAGAAAGAAATGTAAAGATAAGAAATCCATACTAAGAGAAACTGAAAAGTTTTAGTATTAAGTTGTGGGAGTTTCTCTATAAATAGAGTTTTAGTATTGCTGAAGTTCAACTTATCTATTCCTGATAATTGCATATTGTTGTTGATGAAGGCAAGAAAGTGTTCTTGTTTGTTGCTTCGTAGATATGAAATCTTCCATTTTCAGGTGCCGACGTTGAATCAAGCATGGCGGAGATGGGAGGTAGAATTAGGGAAGTTAGTGTCGGAGATGGGAGGTAGAAGTGACTGTTAGTGGTTTGGGTTGAATAAAAAATAAATAGGAGTTGGTTTTGAACCAAAACTAGTAGGTTTGACTCAGATTAAAGAGTATTTTAGTTATTTCTGTGAAAATTGAAAAGAGGAACCTGGAAGTTAGACAAAACAAACTTTCAAAGACCTTAAAGTGCAATTTCCATATCACGAGGATCAAGTAGCATATTTATTAAAAATTTGAGGACCCAAGAGAAATTCTTATATATATATAATGAAATCACTGAATTTTTTATTCTCCTTAATAAAAGAAACCTCACCATATTATGCATAAAAATGGTAATTCGAGACTTTATAACGTTCATATATCATCAGTACAGAAAATTGACAAAAACAAAATAATATTATATTGAATTTAAACAAATTGTGAAATTATAAGCAAGAGAATCGAAAGGAAAAAGAAAAGGAGGATCTGCCCAAAAAAAAAAAAAAAAGTGGAACGAAAGGAAGGACCATTTACGACACTGCTACGTCGTCATCGGCTAATCGGGGCTTCATTTTGCAAAGTCAGTTTGTTTTTTGCGCAGACTCGCGGAGTGACAAAGACAATTTAGTATAAAAGTAAGAAAACTTCTAAAAATGAAGACGACTTCGAATTCCAAGTCAAACAAATTACTTTTCCGGAGAGAAAAAGATGGAATTGGAATCCGAGATGGAGTTCACGGGAGAGAGACAGATGGAATTGGAATCCGAGATGGAGTCCACGCGGATAGAATCGAGTGAGTATGAGCAAGTTGAGGATTCGAACGGCGATCCTTATAAGGAGAAGCCTGATAATGCCGCCGATTGGAGAGACACCATTAACAAAGTTGTTCCTGCGGTGGTTGTGCTACGTACTACTGCCTGTCGTGCCTTCGACACTGAACTTCCTTCGTCTGGCTACGCCACAGGATTTGTCGTCGATAAGCTAAGGGGCATAATCCTCACCAATCGTCATGTCGTCAAACCTGGTACTCTTTCCTTTTCAACTCAACGTCATTATAATCTCAAGTAGAGTATTATTTACAGAGTAGTAGAGTTGATAGGAGGAGAATAAACAGTGCTAGTTTCCAGAGGATAACTCATTTTAGAAATTAGTATTTATTTATTTTAATTAACCTATTACATTTGATTAAATATAAGCAGTAGATTATGATGCTATACATATATAATTTCTTTTCTGGAGCAATGCACAGTACATGTTTAGTTTCATTTTAATCTTGATTTTTTCTTTTTTTTTGCCCAAAGGTATCGTTTTAATCTTGATTTTAAATTCAGTGTATATAATTTACACATACTACTTAGAGCATTACTATAAATTCAAAGTAAATAGATGATTCTAAGTTTATAAAACTACAATAAAAAAATGCTAAGTTTATCATGGAAGAACAAAAGTGAAGTAAGTTTAAAAGTTTAATGTTTCTTTTGTATGTGTAAATTTGATTAAAAAATATCTGAAAAATGCATTTTTTTTAATGTATTATTGAGATCTCACCTAATGTTCCTTTACATTGTTTTTCGTTACACTGACAAAACACTCCTATCCATTAATTTGTCATATAATTTGCAATCTAGATTGTGTAAATGAAAATCACAATATACGCATTCTTTTCCAGCTATCTTTTCATTTTTTAAATCCTTTACTGACATGAACTGAGCTTTTCATATAATTATGATTGTAACCAATTTATTTGATAATTTTAACAAAAAATCACAAACACGTGAAGTAATCTCACTACATTTTGAATTATCTATGTTTCATTGATTAGGAATTCACCTTTTTGGTTCTTAATGCACTTCTCTTTTGCCAAATTTGTTCCTAAGTTGAGTTTGGGATGCCTGTTAATTTGATCCTTTTATTCATGGGGTGAGGTTAGGGTTGAATGTACAACATAAATGCTCAAATAAGCTGAGTCTTGAATGTATACATTTTTATCCATTCAGCATTGTTTAGGCCCGGATGTTGTACTTTATTATGTACAGTTCTCCATAGCTTGCAAGGTAGGTCAACTACCTCAGTTTCATCATGGAATGTGTTGATGAAATAGCCTCGTGCTATTGTTGTTCCTGTTGTATACTAACCAAAATTTATAATCTACACTAATACCTTGTGTTATTTATCAAGCTCTTTATGCACATTTTAATTGCATTCTCAAGGGAATATTGAAAAGTTGCTATTGTTTTTTGGTGGCTTTTTTATGTTGAGTGTGTTTGTTTGCATGTTTTGTAATTTTCAACCGGTCTATATAAATCTACTTCAATTTAGTCTCAACAATTAAAATTTAGGTTGTTGATCTTGTTTTGTTTTAACATCTTTGTTATTTTGATGTTGTAGGCCCAGTAGTTGCACAGGCCATCTTTGTCAATCACGAAGAAATTCCTGTGTATCCCATATACAGAGATCCAGTGAGTCGACTTTATATTTGAAAGAACAAAATTAAGTGAAAGAAGAATAATTTTAAGTGGCTAGACAATAAAGAATCTACTAGAAGAAGGTAGAAATGTCCTTTAAAAGAATTTAATTGGATTAATGAAGAAAATAAAGATTATGCCTTGAATCATATATATAAAATTTCAGAGTGAAAAAATGATGATAAAACTCTAAATATGTTCAAGTACATGCTCTTGTGAGAAGAGTAAAGTGTGTGGGGAAAAAGAAAATGGAGAGTACAGCCAAAAGAGAAAATTGTTTTAAGGTCAAGAAAATTATACATTTAGAACCTAACTAATTCACTATTCACTTGAAAGTTTATTTACTTTTCTTGCACTTCTGAGTGCTCTCTGCTGATTGCTCTTATATGTCTGCTTGTTATAGTTCTTCAAAGGATCCTTAAAATTGGACTTAAATATGTTGATGGGAACTGCATATTTTATGCATAATTTATGTGTTAGTGATGATAACATAAACTGCCAATTAGATTAAGGGATTTACGGTACAGAGAATTAAGTTTATTTGCATATTCATTGACCATATAGAATACTCGTGGTTCATGACCTCATCACCAGCTTGCAAAAGATATCCATTGCTGTTGCTGTGTTTCCTCCTGTAAAATTTATGTGTTAACATTTGTTGCATCTTCTTGTATTTATTTTATATCCAAAGACTAATTTTATTTTTCCTAGGTCCATGATTTTGGCTTCTACCGTTTCGACCCCTGTGCGATACAATTTTTAAACTATGAGGAGATCCCTCTTGCTCCTGAGGCTGCTTGTGTTGGACTTGAAATCCGAGTTGTTGGTAATGATAGCTGTGAGAAGGTATTTACTAAACATGTGCAATAGTTTCTTATGACCTTAGTATTCTGACATCTCATAATAGTAGGCCTACTTTCTTTTTTTTTATTAGTCCAAAATAGACAATTTCCTTTTTAAGATTATAATTTAATTTTAGTTTGCTATTATACCCTTATTTGATTGCATTATTACTGAGCAAACAATGCTAAATATGAATTTGGAAATCTACATCACATGTTCATTTGCATTGGAAAACTATATTTATTACATGTTTTAGAATAATGGTTGCTGGGAATAAAATTTCATTAGCAATCCATTATTGGTTGGTTATTTACATTTTCCCCTGTGTTATTGTATGAAATCACAGAAACTTGGTAGTATAATAACAATTATTGTAGTTATAGGAAAATCCACTAATTATTGGGTGTTCCTCAATTCTAATTAACTTTAGTTGATAAAACTAATTTTTGCTTCCATTTATTTTATTTTATTTTATTTTATTTTGTTCCTGTTGGTTTCTCATGTGTAATGACCTAACCTATTGGTATTTGGGGAGGGATAATGATAGAAATCTAACACCCTAACATTGACTCAACAATTGAATCAAATCTGAAATTAAAAAGAAAGATATGAATTTACCTAAAATTGGCTCAAATACCAATCGACGCGGAACCCTAAGGCAATAAGTTGCAAACCCTGTTGCACAATTAAGATAGATGAATTCCAACACAAGATAAAGCACCTCCTAAGATATTCAAAGTTTAGAAAAACTCAAACGCCTATGATAGAAGGATTTCTAAGATTGAACTAGAAGACGCTACACAAATCGTTGATAAGTAATCTAGATTCGTGATGCAATTGATGAAAGCGAATCCTCACTTCTCTCAATAGCAAAGATAATTACAAAAGCAAGAAATTTGATTAATGAATAAAGTAGACTATTAAGTTTACACCCAAAATAACCTATCATAGGTTTACAAAGTTTAACCCTAATCCTAAAAGGAAAATACTCAAAAATAAAAGAAAAACCCAACTAATTAATGGGGCACGGCCACGGAACGATTGTGTCGTGGTCGTGCCGAGAAGATACTCAGTTTTCGTCCTTGGCCATGTCTAGTAGAGCATGCGTGTGTTTAGTTGAACACGCCTGTATTTACGTCTAGAGTAACTTGGATGTTGCAAGGTCAGAAGACACGGCCGTGGTGTTGATCGTGTTCGCTTCTGGGTTGACTTTGATTTCACACGTCCGTGTTATGGCCATGTTCAGCTCAACTTCAATCCTCGTTTCATCTATCTCTCTGAAACACACACTAAGCAAAGATACTAGCATAGGCATGCCTTCGAGCTCTTTTCAACACTTCTCCATCTCTTGATTGGTCAACTCCTTTGTCACTTGATCTTGAATATGCAACCCAAGCATTGCTCCAAATTTTCTAGCCCTGCTTCTCATCAATGGTCCATGTGGAATTGTCAATGGATCTTTGACTGCAATTTGGTTCGTATCAGATAAGTTATTTGATTTCAATGAAGTCTTTGTATCAAATTTATCTGTTTGAATTTTTCATATACTTTTTCTTTATTACCAAGGTCCTATTAGCACATCCACCCTTGACTAGGTTCCTTTCTTTTAAAGGAACCCTTGACTAGTTTTGAGTTCAATAATTTTGACTTGCACTTGGTTACACTATTTGCAAGAGATGCTGAGAGGTTGTGATGCAGTAACTGCAGTCAATGGTCAAAAAACATGTTTCCTTGTTGAGATTCATTTAATGCCTACACTACAGGTTAAGCTAATGTAAAAAACCCTCATGGTTTTCTCCATGCACTTCAATATTAATATTAATGTAGATGAAATATACATGACCACAAGTTGCAAATTGCAAAATTTTTTTAGCTTCCTAGCTTGGCTGCAAATTTCATATCAAGAAACAAGAAAAATAGAAGGAAAACTATATAGGTTGGTGCAACTGTTTCCAAGAGAAAATAAAAGATTTTGACAGTGTGATATTGTATAGAATAGAAAAAGAGAATAATACAATTATAGAAAAAGATTGGGAACTCTGGCACTACCATCTCTTCTAAAACCAATTAGTGTTAAAAGAGGTGCATACCTTGTCTTATAGTGTATGCACGCACACAAGCACCCATGGCATTGACTGTGACTTGGCCCTCCCAGCCTCCGCCACGGGACAATTGATGCACACATGGCCAACAATCTTCACCTCAGCAATTGCTCCTGCTAGGAATTGAACCTGTAACCGTGGGCTTTGATACCGTTGTTGAAGCTCAGACGCTATCATCTCTTCTAAAACCAATTGGTGTTAGAAGAGGCGCATGCCGTAATCTTATAGTGTATGCACAAACACAAGCGCCCACGGCATTTGACTATGACTTGGCCCTCCCGGCCTCTGCCATGGGACAATTGATGCACACATGGCCAACAGGAAGAAATGGAAAAGAGAGAAAAGTATAGGAAAAGAAGAGTGTTGAAGCAGCAACGAAATTTAATGGAAAAGAATATGTGATCATTCAATCAATTTTTCAGTTTGAGCTAAAAGGAGTTGGGTCACAATGGCATGAATATCATGCATTGCTATGAACATCAAAGATGGCTATTTATAGGAAATACCACTGCATAAAAAGAAAAAAACATACCTAGATTGATGTTTAATTCGGTGAAAAGGAACATGCCATTCAAATTGATGTTTGCTCAAAGAAATTTAAAAATGACAATGGCTTGTGTATAACATTATTGTTTGAGATAGTTTTTATTCCTCATAGGCATGGGTAGAGTTTGAACCTATAATTCTAGCCTATCTTTGAGGGTAGACATCCTTGCAACCATTACAAGTACTTTGACATGCCATTAAGCTGTTTAGGAGATTTACTTTTGCATAATATATGTTAGTAATTTTCCATTTTTATTATATCTATTTAATGTTGGATTCTTTAGAGCCATACTTTTTTAAACCTTTTTTTTTCGTGATTGTGCCTAAACAACAAGACAATAAATTATTAAATTGCTTTCTATTGGACCTCATCACATTTGAAACTCTCTCATTATTGTGACTTCTTTCTCCTTTGTTTTCCTTCAATTGCTCTTGAACTCGTTTAATTATGATGTATAAGAGATTTGATATACTTTGCTTTCATGTTATCTTTTTGTTAACTCATAGGTATCCATTTTGGCCGGTACCCTTGCTCGTTTGGATCGGGATGCTCCTAAGTATAAAAAGTATGGTAATGTTGTGATATATAAGCCCATTACTCTTGAGAGGGAAATATTCTTTTCAGTGATATGTGATAAAAAATATGCTACTTGAACTTGAGTGATGGTTATTTGAGCAATGATTGAAATGCTTACACACCTTAGTAATGGTTTTCTTTTCCCATTGTCAATTCAACATTTTTATCACTTGCAAGGTCTTAAAATATATCTTCTGATCTTATCATTAATTACATGATAAGTTTGTCATGCAAGGTATTTTGACTTGGGTTTCTTCATTTATCAATTCTAGTAAATTGTAACAGTTGGTTCTCATCAAAGCCTTTTTTCATTTTTTTATAATAAAAGGTAGATCTTACATTGACATTATAATCTTTGTTTTCATTCTTAATGTTAGAATATTGAGGGTTAAGGATGGGCTTATGTCTGATGATGTAGGTTCACTTTCTTGTATTGTAATAAAGTTAGAACATGGGTTGATATATATGCTCTTGGCCTATGTTTTTTTTTTTTTTTCGCTCACGTTTTGAGCCTTTCCTTCTATTTTATTACAATTGAATGATTACTGAATTAGTTATTGCTAATAATATTGATTTGCTCTGTAAAATTCTTCTCTTCACTAACCTTGAGTTCTTTAGATACTTTTACATAGCCTATAAAAATGGTTACCTTTGGTGCAGGGATGGTTATAATGACTTCAATACATTTTACATTCAAGTAAGTAGTTAAATCCTTATGCTATTTATTGTACTAGGTGTTTGTAATAAAATTTACGATAAAAAAAATCATTTTGAAGCTTTTTAGGGAAGGGATTTTGTCATTAATGGAAGATGATTAGTGTTTTATCAACTGAGTTTATGAAGAAGCAAGAATAATTTGTGCAGATACATGTGAAGGAATATTATCTTAAGGAGGTTAGCATGATTAGCTTCTTTGGTGTTCGAATAGGATTTGTTTTGAACTCTTCAAATCTTCTTATAACAAGTGGTTTAAAATAGTCTTACTAGTTTTTACATTTAAGCACAACCACATAGACAAATCATCGAAACTTGTATGATTGGCACCATGTTGCAGAATTATTTTCCCTTTCATATCCTGAGTACTCATTGGAATTACTCCCACCAAATATGAATAGCGGGAGGACTGCCTTCAAAAGAGAGTAATATAAAAGCATAGAGCACAAATTTGAAAGTAATTACTTAATGTTATGTTAATTCTCACTTGTGGAAAAATATTCTTTACCTTTTTAAAGACAATTTACTAATAAAACCAGTGGCTCTAAAATGGAATGCTCGTGTGAATCTTAGATAGAATTATTGTATGGTCTTATAAAGTTTTTGGTCCTAAACATAATACCTAAAGTCTTAGAGTGAAGAATTTTATCTAGTATAGAAACTCATTGAGGTAAACTGGATAAGACTAAAAATAAAGACAAAGTAAAGCACTAACATTAGTAGGCCGTGGATAGTAAGAGTACCTAAGTGAATCTGCTGTAGTGGACATTTGCCTTCATCTGGAGTTCCTTTGTTGCCTTTTTCTCGTAGCCTGTTGATCATTTTTTGATTATGTTTGTAATATTTGGATTGAACTTAACTGTCTTCTTTTTTGGTTTCTTTTCTTTCTTTGGAGACAAAACATAAGTTGGCAATGCCACTACATTTTCTGAATAGAATGGAGAAAAAAGGGTGGTTCTGAATAAATTTCAGTATCAGTTTTTTTTTTTTTTTTTTTAATTAGCTTGAAGCTTCTTAATCATTTTGTCCCCAAATTCATATATTTTAAGTTTAATATCTTTTAGATCTGCAAATTGTATGTTTGGAATCATTAAATAGCCACATCATTATGATAATATGAATTTACCTCATATTAATGCCACATTTGTTCTTTTACTTGTTTTACTAATGGCTTTTAGGCAGCATCTGGAACTAAAGGTGGTTCTAGTGGTTCGCCAGTAATTGATCGACAAGGTAGGGCTGTGGCCCTGAATGCTGGGAGTAGGGTATCATCTTCATCAGCATTTTTTTTACCTTTAGAGAGAGTAAGTATTTTACTTCTCCGTATGCTTCCTTCATAATCTTGTAGTTGGCAAAATTTAATCTATGACCACTAGATTCAACAAGATCATAATCATTTAACTTGCCTTATCTACAATAGTTTTGAAAATAATGTTATAAATAACAGGATTAGAAGTTGTAGCTGGTGCATTAACTACTGCTTTTTAAATCTTGCTTGTTCTTCTCATCACTGAGTACTAGCAAGTTACTGTTGAGCTTTTTGGTGGGATTATTCTGTCTTGGAGTAGCTTTTTGAATATCGTCTAATTCATCTTAAGATTCCTTACAGAATTATATAGTTTTATGCAAAGAAAGGAGAAAGCCATTAAATTGAAAAAAAATAAAAATAGGAGAATATTGTGCAATCATAATAGAATAAGTTACTATAAATAGGAAAAATTAGCAAAGCTATTAAATGGGTTAACAATTGTTTAGTGTATCAATAATAGCAAACATTTACTGGTTTTTTAACTTCAATGAAACAAGTTGCTAAATAAGAGACAGGACAGTCAAGACTATCCTTCAGTTGTTAAATTGATGATCCAATCACGCATCATTGTTGTCTTCAAGCATGCCTTATGTAGGGCACTAAGGAAGGCTTGTGCCTTAAATGCCAGTTGGAAGGCAACCTCTCTAGTCATGTGCTTTTGTGTCTGCAAAGGTGTAAGAAAGGCATGCTTTTTTTTTTTTTTTCTCATGTTAGTCTAAGTGGAGAATACATCAATACTTCTATTGTAGAAAAATGTATCTTGATTTTGAAGTCTTATGAAGTTTCTTATATAGGCTACAATAGCTTGTGCGTATTTGTATTTTGATGTTTAATGAATCTATAGGAAATTCAATTCTTCAGCACTTAAAATATGGTTTTGAAGCATAAACCCTAAATTATTTCCTATTTCAAGCTTCCCTATTGAGAACTTACTGGAGATATGCTTTTGGATCAGAATCAGATAGGAAGATAACAATCCTAATAATTGGGTATTGAGAGTAAGAGTTTATTGGATTCAAACTCTAATATTTGATTAGAACGAGGAATGTGCAATTTAAAAGAATTAGTTATGCCATAAAAGAACTAAACAGTTCTTGGAATCTTATGATACAATTCTCGATTCAATAATTCGGTGTTCTAATTCACGATTCAAGAAGTTGGTGTTCCGTTTCTCGATTTGATTCTGGATTACCATGTATTTGAATAGAATTATTATTTTTATAAATTAAAATGGTTGATATTTTGATCAAATATTATTATTACTTTACTGTTTGAGGGGCATTTTGGTCTTTGCATCTGTAATTTGGATAAAAGTAGACAGCATAACTAAATTATGGAATGGAAACAAACTAGAGGGATGAAATAATCTATTTTTTGAAAATATAGGAACTAAATTATTACTTTCGTAAACCCTAAAGGACAAAATCATAATTTTCCCACTAAATGTACCATATTGTACCTATATTGTTATACTTAGCGTATCAAGTTCCCTTCCCGGAACTGGTATGTACCGTTAATGTGGTAAATATACTGATGCAAAATTATCTTTTAATTTTGAAATTGGCATGGCGGCCTTGATATTAATGGTTTTTTTATTAATTTATTACTGATTTTAGATCTGCAATTGTATGATTGCTGAAAATTCTGCTGCTGCCAACAAATAAATGTTATAAATATGAGCACTATTTCTTGATCAAAATTTGGCAGTTTTACTTTGTGCTTAAACTTTAAATATCTAATTTGGCAGGTTGTTAGGGCATTGGGACACATTCAAAAGCACACAGATTCTAATGCAAGTAAAGGAGAAGCAGTTGAAATACCGCGGGGAACACTTCAGGTCTGTTTTTTATAGTATATTTTTGTTTCCTTTTATGCATTATACCAGAAGTGCTCACAGAGCATAAACTTTTTTTGAGGATGATTTCTGTATGTTTATCTTTGTGCAAATCCTTTCCCCGATGTGATTTATTAGTAGTGATATGATCAGGCAGTTTTTATCTCTTATCCCCCTTGGTTCCTATCTAGTGTATTCCTCATGCTTTTGCAAATGCTTTGATACCAGTTTTGAACTATGGTTGATGGTCTTGTGCATGACTTAGGGCCTTCACTAACCCTGCTTTCTTTGTGAGCCCCTATGAATTTTTCGAGGAGGTTGCATTACATCATTGTTAGCCTTATCTTAGTATCTTATTTGGTGCATTTCTTGTAAAATGACCTAAGGCTTCTTAATTTTACCTCCAAACCAAATTATATTGCCTTTAAATTTGTCATTCTTTCAAATATGTGATTGTCCCCTTCAATCTCATGTCCTTCCAACTCTAGAAAATTCATTTTTTGATAGCTCTTCATGTAGAAGAGAATGAAGAATAGAGCATTTGGTGAAGCTAATGCTCTATTCTTAATTCTCTTGTTCATGGTATCAAAGCATATTTCTGTTGTGAAATTTTAATACTTGATTTAGACTGTGCTATCTCAATCCAAGAAAGTAATTTCAATTTTCCCAGGTCTTGATTGGGAAGTGGCTACAGAGATGTTGCTTAAACGTAGAAACACTCTTGTGATTATTGCTTGTTATGAAATAACATAAACCACTAAAAATTGCATTTTCTCCAATCTCCATGTCAATCGAAAACTGAGTGATCAGTTTCACTTAGAAACTAGCCAAATTGTTGGGTAATAAGAGCACTAAAACTCCAAACCAAGCAAGTGGAATACTCCACAAATTCAATTGTTCATTTGATTGCAACGTTTGAGGTTTTTGTATGTATCTGGGACTTACTTCTATAATATAGGTCACATTTCTCTATAAAGGATTTGATGAAGTACGGCGCCTTGGTCTTCAAAGTGAAACAGAGCAGGTATGTTCTTGTTCACCAAGGATTATTAATTTTTTAAAATTATAATTATGTTGTTAGTGCACAGATGGTGCAAAGCTTGCTACTTCAATAGGCAAATCTGTAGTTTAGTTATTTATGGTGATTCCTTAATAATAATTAAGATAGTTTTAATGAGTTATACTTTCGCTTGTATAGATGGTCCGCTGTGGTGCTCTACCAACTGATATTGGAATGCTTGTTGTTCATTCTGTGGTAAGCTCACTTTTTATGTAACATCCAACAATGCAAATTATAATTTAACAATTTTAATGTATTTTTATAATTATCTTTGACCTCAATTTATTCTTGTGATTTTGGCTTTTAAGGTGCCAGGTGGTCCAGCTCATTTGCAGTTAGAACCAGGGGATGTTCTTGTACGTGTGAATGGGGAAGTAAGTTTTTTGCCTGAAATCATGACTCGATTCATTGTGACGAGTAATTTTCTTGCTGGCTTCAAACCTAAATCATATTTTATAATTTTGCTATTGAATGGCATTATAAATGAGAAATCTCTCTAGATTAATTTTCGTCCCTTGTCTCTTTTAATTTTATTTATGTCTTCTATTCTGTTGGACTTTTACCTCTTTTGTTGAATTTGGTTTATTTGATTGTTTTATTGTTTCCAAGTGATTAGTATGGTTGTGTTCTGTCTTAAGCATGTACCTTCCAACTTCTCACTTTTTCTTTCTCTCTATTTCTTCTACTACGAACTCTTTACTCATCTCTCTTCCAATATCCAAAATGAGCAATCTTTCTCTTTCTCCCTCCAGAAAAGGGCTCCACGAAAATGGCTTTTTGTCTACTACTTCTGCTCCCTCTTATTATTATTTTCTTTTTATTTACAGGGGAGGGAGGGGGATTGTTGTGGATCGAACCTTGGGTAGATGGTTCTAGATGGAGAGTATTCACCACTACACTAGGCCACTCCCTCTTTCACCTTCATCTCCCTATTCTCAATACCTGTAAATGGGGAACTATACTTAAAATTTCTTAATTGATACCTTTCTTTCTTTTCAACTTTGTGTTCATAGCATAACCTTCTTGTTTTCTATTAAACTCCATTCTCAGTTTCCTCTCCTCTTTTTTCAGCGGGAATATCCACCTTTGATCTCCAACCATAAGTTTTTTGTACAACTTTAAAATTCCATTTTCTAATGCAGAATGATGAGTTTACATGCTGCTTCGTTTGCGTTCCTCAATCAAAATTGATACTGCTGAATTTAGAAGCAAAGGATTAAAGCCAAAAAAAAAAAAAAAAAACTGAAGCTTCTGATTATAGCAAAAATTTCATAAGGGGGAGTGCTGGAATTGAGAAGATGTTCTATATAAAATATCATGATTTAGTAATTATGTTATTGTGACTTGTATTATTATTAGGATATTTTAAGGAGTGATTGGTGGTTTAATTCTTGTTCTAGGAGTTAAGTATGAATTAATTAACTTATACATCCTACTATGGACGTGGTTTCTCATTGTTATGAAATGTAATGTTTCACAATATAGTCCTGTGTATTATCTCCATTCTAGTTCTAGTCACTTTATTTATTCTTTCTTAGCATGTTTCATGCGTCATTATAAGAAATATAAAGAAGATTTGTTTGGCTTGAAATTGCCATGCATAGTTAAGTAATAAACTAATTGTAAGTACTACCTTTGTCCCAGAAAGAGTGTCCCTTTTAGTTTTGTTTTTGTCCCACAAAAAGTGTTGTTTTTGTGTAATAAAGGTGAATTTTCCAATTTTATCCATTTATTTTTGAAGTATAGTTATCAATCAATATAGTTAAATAAGGCTAATATAGTAAATTACACTCAATTTTGCTATATTAAGACATTTCCTATATTATTTCCCAAAAAAGAAATTGGGACACTGATTCTGGGACAAAGTAACTTGTTTGTAGTTTTCTTTTTTTTTTCCCCAGGAGCTAGAGTTGAAACTTGTACTGTGGTTAATTGTCAACTTTATCAGAATGGAATTTCTAAATATTAACATTATTAGCAAACAACTCTAATGCAGATTACCACTCAATTTTTGAAATTGGAGACATTGCTTGATGATAATGTTGACCAGAAGATTGATTTACAAATTGAAAGAGGTGGCACATCATTGACAATGAATATAGTGGTAAGATTTGTTCAAATTTTGTTTCCTCTGCTGTAATAATCAATTTATGTCGGTTTAATCGCTCTAGATTCATAACAGGAAAACAGTTTGGTTGCTAGTTTAGAAATACAGCTTGCTCCTTCTATGATTGAACTTTATCCTACATTCACCTCAATGTGATGTGTGCATTTGTGTATATCACAATCACAAACTAAAGGATGCCTGGAAAACCAGAGCTGAGTTTTTTCAAGCCTTTAAATGCAACTGAAAGTAGTGGAGAGTTTTAGTAAACATCTTGTTTATATGTACTGTAATATGAGTTACTTGGTTCTTACTTGATAGAGTTTCGTAGTACATTTGCATTATATTTATTAACAATGTTTAAATAGAAAGCTTACAAAAAATAATTGATTGAACATTTTGTCATAGATTGTTAATGCTGTTCCTTTCGAGGGATTATATGTCTATTGCTTTATTTTAAATATGATAAAATTTGATATACTTTTGTCAGGTTCAAGATTTACACTCTATAACTCCTAACCACTTCTTGGAAGTTAGTGGAGCAGTGATACATCCTTTATCTTATCAACAAGTAGGTTGCATTGTTTTAATAATCTCGTATATTTCCTCACAAGTGTGCCTAAATTCTTGCATGTGTTCGTATACTTAAAATACTTGCTACTTTATCTTTATGAACCTCACAATATGCGCAATTTCTTTTGGAACAGGCCAGAAATTTCCGCTTCCGTTGTGGGCTTGTATATGTTGCAGATCCTGGGTAAGTTTGCTGGGATCATTTCGTGTTTTGTTTTAATGTTATTTGATATTTTCTTATACATCCTATATTATATGTGCTTTCCAAAATTATTATGATTACCTCAAATTGATAATATATGAGGAAAATAAAAGTCAAAGCAACATTTATATCTGTAGAGAATTGATTACAAATGGCACTTTCACCATAACTTGGACCTTTTCATAGGGAGATACAGAAAAACAAATTTGAACTATAACAAGCTTTTTGTTATAAAAAGAATTTCTAGAAGTAACTTTATCATGTTAACAATAGCACTCATGGGAGTGAAGTCAATTTCGATATTCTTTGAAAAATAAAATATATAGGAGTTAATAATTATTTTTCATAAATTGATTGTCAATAGACGGAAATTGTATCATTTACCAAAAGCAGCAGGTTGTGATGCAGATGAATTGAATTATCATGAGATTCATGGAGTTGGCTCCACAAAATATCAATTACTTATTTTTTGCAGTTTATTTAATAATGAAGGAAGACTTAGGTGGTAACAGGTATGGTCTTTGTAGACCTGCGCATGCTGCGGCATGCAAATAAGATATGTTAGTGAGTGGTAGAGGGAACTAGTAGAGGTAGAGGTAGACCTAAGACCGTTTGGAGTAGGGATGAGTATTCGGTATTTTTTACCGTACATAATACTGAATTTATTTTACTAAATACCGAATTTTTAAAATTTTACCGAATTTATTTTACTGAATGGGTATTTACCAAACGGTAAATTACCATTCGGAATACTAACTGAATTACCGAATTACTGGATTATGCTAAATATGACAAATAAATGTATAAATTTTTTTATTTTTTGAAAATCAAAACTTAACGGAAAAGATAAATCTGAAAATTATCAATTTTTACTAGAAATGTGGTTTATTTGTAAACCATCAATTTTTACTACCAAATTTCCAAAATGGTAAATAAATTTGGTAACTGTTAGTAAAAAATTTCGGATTTGATATTCGGTAAAAATGCTCACCCCTAGTTTGGAGGGAAGTTATTGCTGGAGACCTACAAGCTTTAGACATAGATGAGGCCAGGGGCGGAACTACGTAGACAGCAAGTGCTGCTACCACACCCCAAAGAATTAGGAAATAGAATTTTTACATATTAAACTTACACAAATAAAAGCATTTAGCCTGGTGGAAAACGTGACTTTCTGGTTTCTACCACTTCAGGTTCGAATGTTGGGCATGCAAACATCCATTTTTGTTTTTTTATCACCTGCAAATGTGTCGGCACTATTCTTGTTAGCACCCCCGTACTAAAAATCCTGGTTCGGCCCCTGGATGAGGCTTAATTAGTGATAGACTAGAATGGAGGCATAGGATCCATGTCTCGGGGCCTACATAGTTTCAGTTTTTATTTACTATTTATATATTTTTTATTTTCCAGTGGATAAGATCTGTACAACCGGCCCCAATTAGTTTGGAACTAAGACTTATTGTTTTTTTTTTTTTTTTTTACTGTTGTTGTTTAATGATCCAAGATTGACTTAAACAAAAGCTCAGCTTGTTAGGCCAAGGAGTTTCTCACTTGTAGGTCTATGAGCATTATACATACATACAACTTTATCGACTAAGTATGTATATATATATATATATATATATATATATATATATATATATATATATATATATATATATATATATATAAAATAGTGTTTTAGAGCTCTCAAAAAAAAATTTGGTTTTTAGAGAGAACTTTTTTTTTTTTTTTGAGTAT